>CAOJBJ011385558.1:0-10636 GCA_948291685.1 Euphorbia celastroides | reverse complement strand
AAAAAAAAAATAACAAGGTAAATTCATATGAAGACCTATAAACAAGGAGGATGGCTCTGATATGGTAGGGACCAGAAAGCCTTTATTAAAGCTGAAAAGCAAAGTGACGAAGATTATGGGCACACTTACTTATATTAGTCTCAATAACAACAAATAAAGCCATGATTGAATGTTAAGAAGGGATACCGACTGAAATATACAAAAAATATTTCCAGCTTTACCCAACCTCTAATTTTTATTCTTCGATTGTAATCTCTCACTCTCTTATGGTATCTTATTAAATTAAATAAATTTGCTTTAAGGTTTTTAACTTTGAAATTAGATAATTGAAATTCTAATGTTTACAAAGTTGATTAGCGTTGAAGCTTCTCTCCATTGTCACTTCAACTTGGTCTCTTTCACCTCTGCAAAAACAGCTCATCGCCAGTGAGGGCATAACGAGAAGCATCGGAAAGGGACTCTTTCTCTATATTTGTCCCTTCCGCTGCTTCTCTTTCTACAATTACTCTCGATCCTTTCATCTCTTCTATCATATTCTTCCATTTACTTTTTTTTTTTTTTTTTTGAATTTTATACTCTTCCATTTACTGATCATGTGTTTTAGTAAGGGCTTGCCTTTTGTTCGTCTGGTTTCTTCATCTTTTTGAATTTCTTTTGTTCTGCCCCTTGTGTTTCTGAGAGGGTTATGCAATTATGTTTCCTTCTCCTTCTGTTTAGTTATACTTTTTTATTCTATCCTATCTTTTATGATTCTTTTTTCCACTATTCTTGATTGCTACTAATCAAAATCGATTTCAAAACAAGAAGCATAAACTCTATCTACCTTTGACGTTACAGTTTTACAAGCAATAAGCACTCTGATGTCCACTTTTCCGTGGAGATGTTGCCTTTAAAGATTTCAGAGATCTTATTATTGTAAGATAATTTTATTGTTTTTGTTGTTGTTCTTTTGCCTTCTACAGCATGGTTGCCTCCAAAGTTTTTTAAATTTCCACATGTTGATAGACTTTTGATCGCCGCTTTAGACATATGTTGGATTGAAATAAATTTCCAACAAGGTGTTTCATGGACTATATTATATAAAGGAAACATCAGTTCTTCATCTGATTTATTGTTATTTGTTTGGTTGTTCTTTTGTAAGTTGTTATTGCTATATTTTGCGGCTTGTACCATTTGCTTATTCTGATTGCAGCTAGTTTATGGTTTCTGACTGGTGATACTGATCTTTATTTCAGGTGAATTATATCCTTCAACCTTGTTCACATTGTTGAATTAAAACGCATTTGATAAAGCGTAAATTATGGACAGTAAAATTTTGTGGTCTGGTGGAGCATAGCAATAGTAATGATTTTTTCTTTTTTTGATAAAATGGGGTCTTGACAAAAAAATCTGCCCCTATATTATTAAAAAAAATGAAAGGAGTTAAAGTGAACCAAAACATGCTGTCCTCTTTTCTGGTTAGATGTTGCCTTGAAAGTTTTCGGAGATCTTATTATTATTTGATTATGTTAAAGTTTTGGTGGTAGCTGTCTTGTCTTCTACATCATGGTCGCTTCTTTTCAATCCCAAACTTTGTTCAATTTCAATGTTGATAAACTTTTCAGTGTCTCTTGAGAGAAATGTTGGATCTAAAGTTCCATAGAGGGATTTCTTTTGCTATATTATTTACAAGAAATATTAGTCATTCATCTGATTAATTGTTAATGGTTTAGTTCTTTCTTGTTCTCAATATTATTTACAAGAAACATTAGTCATTCATCTGATTAATTTTAAATGGTTTGGTAATTTGGTTCTTTCTTGTTCTCTATCATGTGCCAATTTATCCTTATTCGTGCAATTCACTTCTAGAAATTAATTATTTCATTTGACTTTCGCACAATTCTTTAGTTTAGAGTTGGAATATGGCTATTATTGTAAAGGCGGTGTTGAAGACTTTAACCTCAAACAAAAAAGATTAAATTCCCAAGCCGAACATCCTAGAAAAACAAGTTTCCCTAAATGCTTTTCAAACTAAATTTGAAGATTAACAACCCAAATTTAGAGAAAACTCTATTGATATTTTACAGATTGATAAAAAATTAATGCTTACAAAAGATCAAATGAATTTCTATTTGTAAGCTTCTCTAGAAGAACATAAAAAGAAAGTGATAAATATTCTCTTGAGTGGGTTTTTTTTATTAGTGGGTATTAAGCAGAGGCGGTTTCACATAGATAGACATGGATTTCACGGACCCATCAATTCACAAAAGTTATATGTATGTTATGTTAATTAAGGTATGGAATCCATAAAAATATTTTCATGGACCCCACAATTTGTTTTTACCATCAAATAATTAAAATGGCATTATTCTTTTTTATTTAAAAAAAGGCATCATAACAAATATGTAATTATCAAACTCAAAATTTTACGATTCTAGTTTTTAAGAAATAAAATTAATTAAAAAAAGTTATGCGGAAATTTCCCATACTCAATTTAATTATTTAATTACAATGTTGCAAAACTGCATTTGAACTTAAAATTTTTGTTAAATCAATATCGTGTACAATTAGTTGTGAAAACTATATTTATCTAATCAATTAACTACAATTTATAAATTGTTATTGCCAATATTTAATTGTTTGTCATAATTGTAAATATATAATTCTCTATGATAACATTGATTAAAACAAATACAATCACTCATTAATAGCAGTTTAATTGCTATTTTTTTAATAATTAAGTTTACTGATTTTTTATACAAAAATAATAAAATTTTAGTCATAGTGACCCCAGGGTAAAACATTTTTTGATTCACCACTGTAATTAAGCATCATACTTGGAGGAGTGAGCAAGTCTATGGACTAGATTGGGGGAGCAACAATTTGTTTTCGGAATATCAATCCTCATTACTAAACCTATTTATATAAGCAATGGCATACTAATGTTAAAATAAAATTTTAAAATAGATTTTCCTACTTTATGCCCTCATCAGCTGTAATGCATTATTTATTTCGTTTTTCTTCATCATCTATATGGTGGATTTCATCTTGACACATTCTGTATATTCAATTAGTGCAACTGAATCAATTGTAGTTTATCCATTAATTCTCAGGCCAAGAGCAACCATGTGGCCGTATGATTGGGAAAAAATTTGCTGTCCCCGTTTCAGTTTCCTCCTCGGTGTCCATTGATTCATTAGTTGACATGTATCTCTTTTTTTTTACCTGTCACTTTCTCTCTCTTGTTTTTATTTTTCTCTCTTTTGAATGTGGCTTATGTGTCAAATTTTGAGTGGGGGACACAAAAAAACATAATTGTACAGAAGCCATTTTAACAACATACCACAAAAGTGGGAAATAGTTTCAAGGCATAAATAAAAAGGTAGTCACTTTATAATAGTACCACAAAGTTTGCCTAGGCTCATCGCACAACCGAAAGAATGGAGAAAGAATATGGAATATTTTGCACCGACCTTCAACTTGCAAAAGGGAGGGTTAGGACAACGGTCCTTAGAAAATTCTCTAAACCTAAAGGCTCATTTGGTTTACGGAATACTTATTCCGTTAAATTAAAAAAGAATGAATGAATAATGGATGAGATTGGTATAAACGTATATTATACGTTATCTTGGAATAACTACTCGTCCATTTCAAAGAGGGATAGTTATTCAATAAAGTGTATAACATTTAGGAATTAGTATATACCATTTGACCATAAACACTCATCTATGTTTGTCACTTTTTAATTCATTTTTTTCCACAAACAACATCTAAGATAAATAACACATATGATATCATATAAAGTGAAAGATAAGGTCAATAATATGATACTTGGAGCAAAAGCAAACGCAAAACCCACGTAGGAAAATTGTACTACTCTTACATTTGCTCTTGTATTTTCTCGTTAGTACAACCTTGTACTCCCTCCTTATTGTACTCTTAACACACAAATCTCCTCAACAATATACTTACAGAAATTGGGTAAAATTCCATTATATGAACCAAATCATGCTTAAATCAGAATGGAATCTAACAAATTCAAGAAACACTTGCCTACAGGCTACCACAAACAGTTTGTATCTATTATCACATAAATTTACTAAATTATATTAATCACAGAAATTTACATCAGTGATTACGTTTTGCCTTTTTGATAAAGTTTCCACTTACAAAGGACCCACGTTTACATTTTTAAAATTTGAAATACGTAAGTGAAAATAACGGATTGGAGAAAAAATAGAAACGAAGAAAAACAATGAAGTCGCATTGATTTTGACCGTAAAAATTGAAAAATCCAACATGAGTTTAAAAAATAATAACTTCATTAATATAGAAGATATATGTTCTCAATTCAACATTCAAAAAATAGTCAATTCTTTTAAAAGATTGAAAACATCTTTATTTATGTATTTGGGACTTATTGCCTACTATATTCATTTCTTTAAACTTTTTTTTTTCAATGATTACTCTTAAAACACTGTAGAAGTGCATTAATTTATTCTCTTATAATAATTGAAGCAGATAAATGTTAGATATAATGCATTTGGACCACATATCAAAAAGATAGAAAATTTCATCAATGCTCCATTTTTAATTTGTAATTTAACTAACTTATCAAAATGGATGCACAATGTAATTACACTAATAAAATAACTCATTTCATTATAATTTTTTTTTATTTGGAATTACTAGCTTATTGTTTTATCAATATTTAACCTGTCATCGCAACAAGAAGAAAGTAAAATAAAATAATAAAATAGATAAATAAAAATAAACAGAAGAGAGTGGTCTTTATAAGTTTTGATTAGGTACAATTTTATAATAAAGTTATATAAGCGTGAAAGATGAGGAACCTAATGTGGACCAAACCCAATCCACCGGTTTGACCCGATCCATATATAAATCCCCACCCATCGCTCTTTCCTTTCATTTCAACAACAAACTAGAATTCAGATTACCAAAAAATCAATCAGCTTTTCAATTTCATTTCCATTCCAATCATAATCATGTCTCAGGTATTCCTTTCCCTCTTCGATTATGCAGAATTCTTTATTTTCTGATTTTCAATTCATGAATACATAATTTTGGGTTAGGCTTTCTGTGTCGATTGATTTTGAATAGGCCGAGTTTTGTTGATTTGTAAGGTTAAACCGATAAGGATTAGTGGTTTTTGAATTATATTATTTTTTTTTTATGGTAAAGAATTGAGCGTTTGGGGATTGAAGGACAAACAGTTTTACAGGTTCATGAGGGATGCAAGATTTAGGATTTGTGGTTTTGCTTGTTTATCGTAATGCAAAAGTCAACTTTTGAGCAAAGATTATTCTACTGGATGATTCTTTTTGAGATTTTCGCTATACATATTATAAGTTCTCTTCTGCGTTTTCTTTATTAATTTTCATTTTTTTTATGCCAGATAATGTTTAAGCAATAGATTTTATTTTTTGTCCTGTTGGATTGGATTTGAATTCCATGTGTTTGGTGATGCAGACAGTTGTGCTCAAGGTTGGTATGTCATGTGAAGGTTGTGTTGGAGCTGTCAAGAGAGTTTTGGGCAAAATGGAAGGTTTGTTTCGAACTTCGCTTACAATTTAGTTGTTCCTAATTCTTCGTCATGATTACTTGTTGTATCTTGATCTGTTTTCTCTCTTAGTGAATGATTTTCTGTGCTGCATATTCTTTGCAATTTGAACTTGACCTGACTGTCTGGAAAAAAAATCAGTTAGACTTTACTGTAAGAACATTCTTTTTAGTGGCGTTGGAAATTTCTCTTTATAGATAGGTAGTTAAAGAAAACCGATAATGTTTGTATTTTGGTGTGAAAATTTTAATGGTATATTGAAAAGCGAAAAGATAATGAGGGCAATTGAGTTGGGGTGCAGTAAGCTGAGATTTAAAGCTCTGCACTGCATTTTTGTGTAGACAGCATGTGATATATGTGTCAAATAACCTTTCATAAAAGCAACCATGGCTCCAAATTCGTCGGATCGCCTCTTGGTTTCCAATTCGGGTGTAATTTAGTATGCCTGGTGTAATTTGTCATCAGGTTTTCTTAAGAGTTGGTACATGTGTCTTCATGTACATCCTTTTGTTATCCATTTGGACATGAAATACAAAACCTGTAAGAAAACTGGAAAACTCATTCACCATCCATCATGTATCATTTCTCATTTATCAAACCTCAAGAAACCTAAAGTGTGGGAGATAATAATGTTACGATTGAAATAAGCCAATCAGAGTTATCAAGCCCAAGTAGAAGGATGACTAACCCAGTGGTACATCCGCTATTTTAGATGATGATGACTTGGGATCAAACTGTGGCTCCTGCAAAAATCCTAATTCTTCAACAGAAAAAAAGGATGATCGATCTTTTGTATAATTTGGCAATAACATGTACATATGTTTGAGATTGTATATCTTATTGGGGTCTGAAATTGGGGCTTTTTTTAAAAAGAAACTGTTTCTCTAAAGACTCCTCTCGATCAACGGTTTACATTGTTTTGGGACCCACAGACTTTCAATTCTCAATTATTTTAATACCTTATCAAAAATTGTGAGCCATTGGATCGTGCAACCCTTAAAAGAAACCGTTTCTTTCTATAATTTCCCCTGAAATTGTTGGTGTAATGGATGAAGGAGTGGAGACTTATGACATAGATTTGAAGGAGCAGAAGGTGACAGTGAAAGGGAACGTGCAGCCAGAAGCCGTTCTGCAGACGGTTTCCAAGACCGGCAAGAAGACTGCTTTGTGGGAAACCGAAGCTCCCGCTGAAGCTGAATCCAAGCCTGCCGAAGCTGAATCCAAGCCTGCTGAAACTGTTGCAGCTGCTTGATGCTCTCTGATATCATATTGGCCATACTATTATGGTTTGCAAACTAGCACTGTCTACTTGCTTGTCAGCTAAAATAATTGGTTGAATGAGTTCTGCTTTGGTCATCTGTGTCAAAATTGAATAGAATATATTCCTGTTTTATTGGTATTTGTAATATTGTGTAATACAGTCCTTTTTCTTCTCTACTTATTATTTTGCCAAGTCTATGAAGAATATCACTAAAACTCAGAATATACATAAAGGATTGGGTTTAGTTGGTAGAAACTGAATTGAGGGACTTGAGGTTCAAAATTCATACGAGGCTGGTCCTGTATACAAGTTGATACATTGCTTTATTTAATTTAAGTTATAATCACTTGCATCAGTTAGTTTATTTATGAATAAATTAGTCAAGATTATCACCCAGTTTTATTGCTTAAACTTTACGCAATGAATAAATTTCAGTTATAATCACTTGCATCAGTTTTAATTTCTTCCGCCCATTTCCTTTTCACCAAAAACACTTGCCAAGCAAAGTTTAGTGGAACTTTGGGCTTTTCTTTTGTCATGAGTACTCAACATATGCCTCAATCTCTAGGCTTTACCAACAACATTCAATATCATAAAAGGGCAATTATAAATTTTATTTTCAATAAGTGGATACAAATATCTTTGAAAAACTGTTGATTATTAACTTTAATTTTACTTAAACTTTTGGATCATAACTTTTATTTCGGTTAAACTTTTGGGTCATAACCTTTTTTCCAAATCTATAATCTAAACAACAAGTTATTGTGTTTCCTTTCCTTTCCTTGTGTTAATTATCTAATCGGTTGAATGGTTTTGTCCGTATCAAAATTGAATAGAATATATTCCTCTTTTTTGGTATTTGGAATTTTGTGTGATTCAATCTTTTTTCTTCTCTACTTAAAATTCAGAAAATCGTATGCAAGTATGTCAACACCATGAAAACATAATGGATTGGGTTTAGTTGGTAGAAACTGTATTTTGGGTTTTGAATAGGGGCGTGCAAATAGTTCAAAAACCGAATTATTGAACTGAACCAGACCGAATTTTTAGTTTTGTTTGGTTATTCTAAAAAAATGATTTGGTTTATCTCAACATCACAGATTAAAGTCAATGAAAAACAAGAAAACTTAATTTCATTAAAGAAACGAAAAGAATACAAAGAGTATTCTAGAAAATGCAATCAACTGTCAATTAACCAAAAAAAAGAATTCGGCCTGACTAACTTTCCCAATTAGAGAATATCTATACTTCATATAATTTCCTACCATAATTACTGAATTTCAACACTATCCATATTGTTATACCCCTTAAGACCAACATCATGAACATCTGCAACCCAAGTCTTATAACTTGTTCTCGGTGAGCTGGAGGATGCATTACCTTAGTAAATCACACGGAATATTTTTGCAGTTTACCCTTAGTATTATGTGTTATATTTTCAAAATATATTGATATTATGAAATAACTCATAATGTGAATGTGTTATATACAAATCATATAAATTTAACTTAACCATAAAATTATTATATGATAAAATATTAAAAATTATATTTTAAGCAATGTTTTTGGAGTAACTAGATACTATTTGGTGGTATGAGTGTCTTATTTATGACATCCAACTCACTGATTCTTAGTTTAACACTCAAAATAACAATTATATGGTGAAATACCAATACGAGTACTTTTTCCAATTATTTTTTGCACCTACCAACGGCCAATGACACTAGTTAAATAGTTGATCGAGTTACCGGCATAGTTTCCTCTCTGAAGTTACAGCAAAAATGACGCCTAGAATTGGCAACAGCACACGAGACACCAAAACCTGGCTATATTCTACTCAATGGAATAACTGTAACAGTAGCAATGAATGACTGCAAAAGCAAAACTAATTTCATTTTTTGTGTGTATGTGTTAAGAACGAAAGATAACCCGTTCAGCTAAAACTGAAAAATTATATATATATTCAAGGTCTTCAAAAAGAACATAGTCATATACATTTTAGTTACCCAAAACATAGTCCTTCTCTGTTATCAGTATTCTATGATGTTCACAAATAGATCCAATAATATACAAGGGATGTATTGGAACAACTATGTCATGCTTAATATGCCAATTTCAAAATATCAAATAAAATTCAGCATTTCGTATAATTAGAAAACATACCCGAATTAAACAATGTAGGTCTGTTTTGAGTCCTTTCGCCCCCGCTTTCTTCTGGGGTTGGAACTAATCATGCAAGAGAAAGCATTGACAAGGTCAGAATCTTCATCGGTTACCAGCATTTTAGCAGCAGAAGGGTCGGCCAGTAAGAGCTTTGCCACCAGGTATCCAGCAATGGACCAGGTCTGATAGAGCTGAGCCTGTTTCCCGATAAATCTTGCTTTTTTGGTGTCATAATATTCGGGCCACTTGTCCCTCGATATGCGGCGTTCTGCAATGTCAACAGCTCTGGCTGCAATCTCGGGTCTGTTCATCTTTATGCATGCCACTGTCAACTGAAAGTATATCCAGTGTGTTAGGATGCATCACCAATATTCATCAACATAACCTTTATCTAAGAAAGTAAAAATGCACATTGCAGAAAATATAAAAAAAAATGTACATTTTAGCTTGATGTCAATAACATGAAAATACCACATGTCAGAATAGGGTTGGTTCGACTTTTCAAAGAAGCCATTTTTCTGATTTTTTTAACCAGAAGTTGACATGTGGCATTGAGGGCAGAGTGGTTCACTTTTGCCAAGTTGAGGGTGGGATCTAGCGTTTTGTACCAAGTTGAGGGGGCTAATGATGCATTGATGTTAATAGTGTGATTTTTCATTTGACTCTAGTTCATTTTAGCCCCGCGAATTAAAATTTCACAATATCAAACCCTTGAATAAATTTTTTGGCACAACTTGTCATTCTGCTGACATTGTAATGTAGAAACACTAAAGTGACAAATTGTGGTTGAACTTTAGCTTTTACCCGGAAATGAAGGTAAAAAGCATCATCCAGTTGAAAAACTAGGCAGCAAGAACATCCACTATGATATTTGCTTGCTGGTAATATATTTTCAGACTGTTTTAACTGACACATAAACCATCATTCATGGGCCTGTTCGGGATTGCTTTCCTAGTTGTTGTCCCAAAAAGTTCCTCTCACATACTTTTCCTAAAAACAAGAACAACACATTTTCCCCTTCATACTAACTAATTAGGAATTGTCTGATATTGCTTTCCCAAAACCAAAATCTACAAACTACTAAGGAAAACATGAAAATGGGGCTTTTATGGACAACAAACAGCCTGAGCAACAATCCCAAACTGACCCTCAAAGATCCAATTCGTTTTCTTTCATTTGACTGACAGAGATAATATATTAAACAGTCAATTTTATATAAGCTATTCTTTTCTATTTTCTCTATATGTTATACGTTTAATTATTAATTAGCTAAAAACATCAAAGATGCCCTGCTTATTTCCCTACTGACCTGCCAAAGAAGGGTTGGCCAAGAACCTCCATTGTGGTAAGACCAAGGCCTGCATCAAGTACAACAAATGAACAAAAAGAAGGAAAAATCAAACAAAGAGTGTATCACTTAAACAACAGATGTCACTTTACGTGTTTTTAGGATCGCTGCCTGTGATAATCTGCCATTCCTGACCCTCAAGAGCAGGATAACATATTTTGAAAGGCATGTCTGCCACCAAATCCATCCACTTGGCCTCAATGAGATCCAATATTGCATGTGACTGATTTTCAGTGGCAAGACCACTTACAACAGACCATAAGTTTCCAAGAGAAAAGAACCTAAAATCCATATGAGCAGGCTG
>CAOJBJ011384375.1:0-19908 GCA_948291685.1 Euphorbia celastroides | reverse complement strand
CAGGAATTATATCAGGAAAAGAGTCCAGAGTTTTGTTCTTAGACTCAGATAGAAGACTAGATCCTACGGATATTCTAGGGCTAGGGTAAGTGATTGTTGTAGCAAAACATTCCTCCTTTATGCTCCAGTTGGCCAATCGGTCCTCAGTTGGCTTGATCAGGCTGGTGAAGTCTTCTTCCTCGTCAGCGTCCAGAATTATAGCAACCTCCTTAAAGAGATTCGGTTGCATAAATTCTTCCATCTCTTGGTCATCAACACTTTTGTCTTCTTTAGCCCAAAAGACATCCATGAAGATCTCGAAACCAGGCTGATGTTTCCTTGCCTTGACAGAGTAGACACCCTCATTAAACCCATGATATGGTATTTGGTCCCCTTCTTTGCAGAAACTACCATTCATTGAGCCAATGCGGAGAGCTTTAGGCTTCCCATTTATACGACATCCTTTTCTTGCAGCACCCAAATCCTCGCTCATGGGCTCATATCCCAAACCAAACGTGCCGGAATTCGTTGGTACTTCCCAAGCTTGTACAGACCATGCCTTCTTTCCTGACTTTGCCATATTCATTCCTAGCAAATAGGACATGTTCATCAACATCCTTGTCGGGCAGTAAATCGAAAAGGTTCCAAAATCATAAGGAATGATTGGAGCCTTTGCGGTTGTCCCTTCGATACATTGGATGGTGTCATATTCAAAACTCGAAAGTTCAAAACTAACTTGTTCAGGATTGACCTCATAGAGGGGTTGATCTTTAACCTTTTTATAGGTTGCATAAACATCCCCTCTTGTGGTGACAATTTCCCATCGTAGGGGAATTTCACCTTTTGATGAAGGGAGGAGGGAACAGCCTTGTGTTGATGTATCCATGGCCTTCCAAGGAGGAGATTGAAGCTCGTGGGTAAATCAATGACTTGGAAAGACATTGTAACAATTACCGGCCTGATGTCTACTTCCATAGTAGCTATTCCCAACACTTTGCGCCGAGTGTTGTCATAAGCCTTAACTATTTGATCGGATGGGGTTAGATCTTTCATCTCTATCCCCAAACATCTTGCCACTCTTAAAGGACAAACATTTAAGGCTGACTCATTATCAATGAGAACCATGGGTATAGCCTTGTTCATGGCTCGTACCGTAATGAATAGGGGGTCATTGTTCTTGCACCCTTGCTCAGGCAGGTCCTGATCGGAGAACCGAATTCCTTGAGCCCTTGCAACTTAGGTCAAGGTGGCGATGAGTGATTCAGGAGTTATATTGACTGGAGTTTCAAGCCGTCCCAAAGCCTCATTCAATGCAACGCGGTGTTCGTGTGAGGAAGCAAGGAGCTCCCAAATCGACACTTTAGCTTGAATTCTCTTCAATTGACTAAGGACAGGGTCTTCTTTTGGTTCGAGCGCCTTTCCATAAGGTTCCCTTCTTAGTTTGCTAAATCAATTGGTTCCCTTGTAGGCGTAACCGGCCTTAGAGGAGACTGCCTTGTTGGCTACACTTGCCTTCCACTTCGTGTAATTGCTACTACTTCTTTTGCCAATTCATTGAGGTCCAAAACACAGATGTCATTCATCTCAAGGAAGAGCTCGAAAGGATCAAACTCATCTCTTTCTGAGATAATGGCATTAATTCCATGATTCGGGAGAGGATTCACATTTACGTTGGGGTGATTTACCGGGATGATGGTCCCATTGTCAACCAAACCTTGGATTTTGTTCTTCAAGGTCCAACAATTTTTCGTTTTGTGACCTGCCCCTTGGTGGTAGTCACAATATTCATTGGCTCGGAATTTCATGGTAGAGGGTTAGGAGGAGGCCGAGCTTCCAAAGGCTGTATGTAATTAGCCTTAACAACTGCTTGAAAAACCCTAGTGATGGGCATCCCAAGATCAGTATATTGTCGCCCGAGTTTTACCTCCTTTCTCCAAGACATATCACTCACACGTAAAGGATTAACGGGAGTGATGTTGGCAATTTCTTTTGCCTTACTTTAAGCTTGGCTCGGTTTCTCGTATTTGTACGACTCTTCTTTGAGTTGTCCAGTCTGAATCAAATCTTCCATTTTAGTCGCAGTCGCAATGAGCGATTGGAATGCTGGAAGATATTGAGTTTGGAGAAGGTTTTGGTAAGTTGGAAGCAGATTTTTTATGATAATATCCACCTGTTCTTGCTCAGATGGATGGTTAATCATTTCAGCTGCTTTTACCCTCCACCTCGTAAGGAACGAGGAAAAGGGCTCACCAGTTCATTGCTTAGTTGTTTCCAACTCCGTTCGGGTTACGTCTACCTCAATATTGTAATGATACTGGGCATTGAAGACGTTGCAAATATCCTCCCAGGTCTTGATCTTAGTCAAGTCAATGCTCATGAACCACTTTAGGGTGGCTCCGGTAAGAGATTGTTGAAACAGTTGAGCAAGGAGTTCACTGTCCAAACCATGCGGGTTGAGAGCACCCACATACATCTTCAGATGAGTTTTGGGACAAGTAGTCCCATCAAATTTGTCCATACTTGGCATGTGGAATTTTGGGGGAAGTCTTGCCTTGGGGAACAACGACAAAGAGTCGAGGTCTACCCCATCCTTATGGGTTCTTATGGAAGCCAAAGATTTCTCTAGCATCTCGAGCCTTTCCCTCATCTTTTGAGTTTCGGGATTAGTTTCATGACTTGGCCCATCCTCTTCAACACAAATTGGTTCTTTATCCAAAGCTGGGCCTTTTCCTTTGTCAGTCCCAAACTTAGCAGTCAGCCTAGCTTCTTGAGCAGCTAAACCATTGGTCATCTTCGCTTCAAAGTCAGCTGCTTGTTTCTCCAAAAGTTCATGGATGTCATCTAGAGAGGCCATTGCAGTCGGTTGAGTTGGTTGTGCAAGTCGAGCTATGGTCTTCGTGCGTGTTTCCTTAGTGTAAACCTACACGGGTTGAGCCGTTAAATTATTACGGGCTTAGTGAATTGTCCTATGCATGAAGGATTCATAATGGTAGAAGTTCATTATTTCGTTTTAGTTTGAACGTGTTTTATGCATGGGCATGGTGTGTGTGATTCATGAATGCACATCAAAAACTTTGTGGTGCTGTGTTCAATCATCCGGGGTTACCTGTCCTATTGGGAAGGTTCTAAACTTGTGAAAAATAGAGAGGGCTTATAGGGTCCCTTGAACCTTGAGCAACGAAATACCTAATCACATGTGAAACAATGAGTTCCGCGTGGGTCCAACAGTACGTGTTGCATCATGGGCTAATTCCGAAAGGATTGGATTGGTTTACAGTAACAGGGAGGACACTTTCACTGTCCGCTGACATAATCAAAGAGACTTGCCGGTCAAACACTACTTGGTATCCAAACTCAGAACTTTGAGACAGAGAGAGAAGAAATTCATTTGAAAATCATTTTTTATGCTTTTCAAGGGAAAAAGATTCTCGGATGAGAAAAAGATTCTCATGTTATGCAAACAATGCCAGATTAAATTTATTTTAATCAATTTTATTCAAGTGTATTCCAAACCAAAACATCATCAATGAGAAGATATTTGGTTTAAACCAAGGTAGCCTGCAAAACTTGTTAGTGCAAAACAAAAAATCAATAGTGTTCCACTTGAGACAAGGAGTCCCCAGCGGAGTCGCCAAATTGTGAACGTGTGTCGCCAGATTGTGAGAGTGCCCACTGGTTTTCTACCAAGTTAGGCCTCTAGTGAAGCCTGGTGTTAAGGAGTCGCCACTTAATTAAATTTGTACGGGTCAATTAAGAAAACCCTAAAAATGCAAACCAGGGAGGGGTTCGGGGAACATGTCATGATTTTTGTGTTGGACTATATGTAATGCAGGTGAAAAGATGCTTTTTAGTTATTTGACTTGGAACCTGTAATTTATTACGGATTGACCTACATATCTCATGTTGAATAGGGACATCAAAGTCAATGTAGTTCGGAAAAATGCCTATTGAAAGGCAAAAGATGATTTATGCATGCATGTGGGCGTTGGGTTTATTTTACCAAATTAGTTTATAGACTTTAAGTCTGAATGCTTCTTTCAAAGGCTTTAATGCAGTGTGATTGTGCACCTAAATTCATTTTAGGGTTTAGTTGAAGTGGTGTGACTTTATGTCAAATGTTGATTAATTGTGGGTTTACATAAATTCATTTTAGGATTTAATGCCAAGTTGAGTGGCTTTATGCCAAAAGGTTGATTGATTATCTAGCTCCAATTTAAGGTTTCCTTAATTGACCGCTTTAGGTGATGTTAATGTGAATGGCCATTTTAGAACGAAGATGAATGATATGCAGAGAGAAGGGAAAAGACAATTATACCTTGTTCGCCTTGGAACCGCTCCTCAAATCTAGATTAATTCAATTAAACTTTAGTTTAAGTTAAAATTTAATCGGGCAGCAATTCAAATGCAATTCAAAAATAAAGACTCTAGTCGACAGATAGAAAGCTTCGAAAGGATCGAATAAGGACTTAGAGAGAGAAGTGACTAGTGTTGTGAATAGCCGGGGTCTAGAATACTGTGAATCAAGGGCCAATTTATAGGCTGAAATGGATCAAAGGGGGGCAGAAATCGGGGTTTCCCGGCGCGCGTGCGCCAAGGTCTGGTGCACGTGTGCCAGAGGCCGGTGCACGTGCGCCTCTTCCGGTGCTGGCTGGCTGACAGAAAACACCCGTTCGATGCAATTTTTCATGTTTTTCATGATTTTCGGGAGTTTTGGACCTCCGAAAATAAATCCGAGATCAGTCATGTGATCCTCATTCCGTTACGAACGTTTTGAGTGGTATATTGGCATGCTTCTGGAGACTTTTACTGGAGCTGCGCTGCGTACTTCGACTGAAGTTTTTGAGCCGAAAAATCGAGTATTCATAATAGCGAGTATTGGTTCATCACAGACCCCGGATAAAAATCTGATGCTCAGAACTGTTTCCTACTCTCTCCTTGTCGGGAGGCCTTGGATTCATGCTATAGTGGGTTTTTTGCCCTCTTTGCACCAACTAGTCAGCTTTAAAGGCCCAAAAGGACTTTCTACTATCAAAGCAGATGAAGAGTCGGTCCTTGTCGTTGTAACGATGGAGGATTTGATGATTCCTGACCCATAGGTTGTGGTAATCTTGAGGGAAATAAAAGACGATCCATCTCTCCCTAACTACATGAAGAAGTCCCACAACCTAATGAAAAATTTGTTATTCGGTCTTGGATACGAACCAGGCAAATGGCTAGGAAAGCATCTCCAAGGGACTCAGGAAGCATTAACCTTATCCAAGCAAGGAATGAAAGCCACTAAGGGCCTCGGATTCTAGAAGAACAGGAAGGTTTATCTCCATTTCAGGCCACACTTATACAACATGGTTAGTGCCTGGGAAAGAGGATCTAGTTAGTCCTACTAAGGAGACGCTAAACCCATCAAAGGGGAACAAAGCACCGTCCCCGGTTTTGAGATCTTTAATGATGTTTATAACTTTGAGAAGATGGAGCTTAATGCGGATTTTGTGAACTCTACTGAGCCAAGCCCCCCTTGTGAATCCCATTGAGCCAATAGCTCTGGTGAGCCTTGATGATTTGGTGACCCTTAAGGATCTTGAGGAACCGGTAACTCCCATGAACCTCGATGAGCTTACTGCCCCCATTGAGTCATTATATACCAGTCGCCCCTACTGATGAGATGAAATACGATGAATAAGTGGCTACTTTGACCAAATCCATGTCTATCCTTATGAAGCACTAGAGTGAAACCCCACTGGATGAGGCTCAGAAGAAGCAGCTACAGGACCTAAGTGACATGCTTATTGAAGATGTGGACATGGAAGACCCTCCACCTATGGAGGATGAAAATTTATCTGATGTTGTTTTTAATATTTCATCTATTTTTTATGAGAATTATGTTGCCAATGAGGCATTTGCAACAAAGAACAACTTTGCTTACTTATGTGACTTGTTACCTGATGATTCCATGCATTCATTTTAACATACACGCAATGTCTTTAGCATTCATAACACGCCATTAACTGAAATTAATTTAAATACTACAAAAACACCTAAATTGGTAACAATTTTGAATGACCTCACTCTTACTGAAAAAGAGAGATAACTAAAGTGCTTAAAAAGGACACAAAATTTTGACTATCCCCAAGATCAATCTAGTGAAGTAGAAATTACATCATCTCTGACCAGAATGGGCTGCAAAAGGTTAAGGAAGAGATTGTTAATCAAATCAAATCTAAGTTCCTTGAAGTGGTTGCATACCCCAGCTAGTTGGCCAATATTGTTCTGGTTTCGAAGAAGGATGGACGGGTTTGTGTTTGTATTGACTACAGGGATTTGAATAGGGCTTCTCTAAAGGATGACTTTCCACTATCGCACATTGATGTTTTTGTCGACATTGCAGTTAGGGCAACTATGTACTCTTTTATGGACAGCTTCTCTGGTTATAAACAGATCTTAATGGACATTATCGACAAGGTTGAAACGACCTTCATCACATAATGGGGGGTCTATTGTTACAGGGTGATCCCTTCGGCTTGAAGGATGCAGGAGCAACATACCAACGAGCAGTCACTTCTCTGCTCCATGACATGATCCACAAGGAAGTGGAAGTGTATGTAGATGACATGTTGGTCAAGTCTCATACCAAAGAAGAGCACCCCGCTATTCCTGATCAATTCTTAACTCAGTTGGAAAAGTATAATCTCTGTCTTAACCTTGAGAAGTGTGTGTTTAGAGTGATGTCGGGAAAGCTGCTGGGGCACATCATTAGTCAAAGAGGTATCGAGATGAATCCAGACAAAATCAGGGCAATTAGAGAAGTGCCCGTTCCAAAGACGGAAAAGGAAGTCCGCTCATTCCTTGGGTCATTACAGTATGTCAGCCGTTTTATCTCTAGGTTGACCATAATAACTAAATTTTAAGCTACTCAGGAAACAACAACATGTGGTTTGGAATGAGCAATGCCAAATAGACTTCGGTAAAATAAAGGCTTACCTGCTACACACGCCCATTTTGAAACCCCCACCCCAGGGAAACCCTAGAAGCATCAGTTGGTACTATGTTGGTATAAGAGCAAGATGAAAAGTTTGAGCACATGATCTACTATGTAAGAAAGAAACTACTCGACTATGAGATTAATTATTCAGTGGTGGAGAAGACTTGTACTATGATGGTTTGGCTTACCAAGAAGCTCCATCATTACTTTCAGTCTTACAAATTACAAGCAGTTGTGAAGGTGGATCCAATGAAGTATCTGTGTTAGTAACCTACTTTGACATCGAGTACATCATCAAGAAGGTCATTAAAGTCCATGCAATGGCAAATTTCCTAGCTAATCAAGCATTGCCCAATGATGGAGAAATCAGTTGGGATTTTCTCAATGAGCACCTAAGGGAAATCACTAAAGAGAAACCCACTTAGATAATGCACTTCGATGGAGTTGTCAATCGAGATGGAGCGGGATTAGGAGTGATCTTGGTCACACCAACTAAAGAACTCATTCTCCTCTCTAAACAATTGGAATTCTAGACTACAAATAATGGCACAGAGTATGAAGCTTGCTTGTTCAGTCTTGAGGCACTTAGTCATATTTGGGCCTCCGATGTGTTAGCTTATGGTGACTTTATTATCATTATCTGATAGGTTGTGGGAGATTTGGAAATTAAGGAGGATTCACTTCAGCCTTACGTAGAAGCTGTCTGGAAAATGACCCCACGGTTCCAAAGTTGTATTTTCTAGCACTTGCCTCGTGAAGAACACCAAATGACTGATGCCCTCACCACTTTAGCCTCTCATTGGGAAGGCCATCAAGCATAGCCAGTGAAACCCTTGATGTTGCAATCAACTCGAGCGCCATTTTACCTAACAGAGATAATCTCCACAACATCTACCGAATTGGACAGATGGTTCTCTAAAATCAAGAGGCCCCTCATCTCGAGGCAACACTTGCCTGAAACAAGATCATCGGACTGAATCACTCTTCAGTGTCTAACCTCTTAATATCGATTAATGGATGACGTCCTTTACAAGCAAACTAATAAAGGTCTGTTGCTTCGATGTGTTGACGAAGACGAAGCAGCCCTCGTCATGCAACATCTGCAAGCCGGCGACTTTAGCCCGCACATGAATGGCTTCGCACTTGCTAAGTGTATCTTCTGACAGGGTTACTATTGGCCAACTATGCAAACTAACTATGTGGAAGCCGTTTGAAAATGTCACGCTCGCCAAGTCTATGGCCATGTTCGCCATTTGGTGCCTACCGAGCTTCACTGTCTTTCTACTCCTTAGATATTCTCGACGTGGGGGATAGATATTATGGGAGAAATCTAGCCATTGTCAACCAATGGTCATAAGTTTATAATCGTAGCTGTCGACTACTTCTCAAAGTGGGTTGAAGCTGAATCCTTCTCCCGCCAAGAATATGACCAATTTCATAAAAAAACACATCTTTGCTCAGTACAGGCTCCCACATCATGTCGTGTTTGATAATGATGTTCAGTTCCAAGGAGAGATTGTTGTTTTGTTTGAGAAATATGGAATCGAACACCATAGATCTTTGCCATATAGGCCACAAGCTAATGGAGCAGTGGAAGCAGCCAACTAGTCCATCAAGAGGGTTTTGGCCAAAACAATGACTAACTATCGCGACTGGGCTGAGAAATTTCCATTTGCAGTATGGGGATATCGAACTAGTGTGCACACTCCAACTAGACAAACTCCATTTTTTCTTGTTTACGGAATTGAAGCGATTCTACCCATCGAAATGGAAGTAATGTCGCTCAGTGTATCCATGGAAGCTTGATTAAGAGAGTCTGAATGGACGAAGGGTCAATATGAGTAGTTGAATTTGATCGACAAACAATGATTGAAAGCTTTAGAATAGCTTCAGATGTATCAGCGTCGCCTGGCTCGATCCTACAACAAAAGGGTGAGAACGATCAATCAACAACTCAAGGTCAGGGATCTAGTACTCAAGCTAGTCAAATCCACACATACAAATCCCGGGGAAAGTTCCAACCGAATCAAGAAGGCTCGTTTGTCATCAAGAAGATTCTATAGAAAGGAGTAGCGAAGGTTATGGACATGGATGGAAATGAGTTCATGAATCCCATCAACATCGACAAACTAAAGCACTACTATACATAAGAAAACTCCCCGCTAACTGAATATTTTCTTTCACTCAGTTGAGCTAAAATTAAAGGGGGAGTTAATGCCTGTTGCGGTCCAAACTTTTTAAGGAGAGACGTGACGAGAAAAGAAATGGTAAACGAGTGAGAGTTTGGCTGATAAAACCCTTCTGGATTAGCCAAGCGTAGGAGAAAAGGTCAAAATGGTTACCAATTTGTTGTAAATAAATTTAATCATTTAATGAAGTGAGTTATTATATATGCTAAGTCTTTATACATATATCTGAATGAATCACGAAACATTACTTCTGACAAGAAACAACAGGAAAAAATCATGTTTTCTTTAACTCTACATTGACATTGCTTTCACTTATTTAGCTAAGAAGAGGCTGTTGAAATTAGTTAGACAAAATTTAGGGTCATAAAATGAAGAGGAAATGTTTCTAAGCTGAAAACCTAAATTAGGCAGTTTAGATGAAGTTCGTAGTTAAAAAAAAAGCATTCAACCAGTCACAGGTTCGGGCTAAAAATCCCTACAGTACTAAAGGATGAAAGGAAAATCACCCTGAAAATCCATGGTTCGGGGCATCAAAACAAACAAGACAGCAAAGCATAATTCAATTGTTCGCCTCAAAATAATCAATGTACTGATCGACATTATCTGCATCAGCATCGCCAGTATCCTCCCTGTTGGTTGATCATCAGGGTGGTGCAGCCCTCGGAATACGACCCTAGTAGGTGGCCACAAAGTCTCTCATGCATAGGTAGTTTGACTAGGCCTAGGTAGTATTCGCCCTTCTCTTGGAACACCAAACCGAGTCCTAGCATCTCTCGTATGCGTGCCTCCAAATGATATGTACCCAAGATACAACTCGAAAGGATCCTTGATACCTATCCTAGGCAAATCGCTCTCCACCCTCTCTAGCTCAGATATAAGTTGTCTCTTCTCTTCCTCGAGACCCATCCTCGACTATCACTCATCATCCAAGATCTGCTCTGCCCAAGCGTGACTATCTTCATACATCTTCAAGAAGGACTGCAAGGAATTGGAGAAATAAAAAAATTTTCAACATATGCATGCAACATATACCATACATCATACATAATGAAATTCCATGTATTATTTATAAATAAAATAAGTCTAAACAGGATATACGTACCATGGAGGTAGCATCCTATGACACCAGCAGATCCCTAACAAATAAATAGTGCTGCAAGATGCGCCCAACCTTTGCAATAGGAACCTGCAATGTAAAAGAATATAAAGAGAATGGACAGCTTCGACACAATTTGAACAAGAAGGGAAGTGTCAGAATGCTCACATGGGTCGCATTGGCAGGCTCAAACTACACAGGCTGAGGGACCTCCTCCACCTGCCTCAGCTCTCAGAACCCCGGACGCGTGAGTAGGATGAAGCTAGAATTGAAGGGAGTCACGACGTGTCCCTCTCGCATCCCTCTTGTCAGAATCTAAGACGTCGTGGAAGGCTCATGACCACTGCTCCTCGCTCTGCTGCTCTCTACCCTCTATCTCTTGGAAGACTATCTCTATCGAGAGAGGAAACTATCAGACAAAACAGAAGTCAAAAGAAGTGTAGGAAAGATGAATAAGAGAGAAGGCTTACCATGCTAATGGGCAGTTGTGGTCAGTGGCGGAGCTAGGATCTGACTCTCTGGGGGGGGGGGGGGGGGGGGCCCTTAACGAGATTGAGAATTTATAGGCAAAGTCTAACTCTTTATGAAATATTCAAGATCATTTATTTGAATTTGCTATCTATAATGAGTAATTTTATTGAAAAAATATATTTTGTTATATCACATATCGATTTAATTATATATCTATTTTAACTTTGATAGATTGATAAACACATTATCTAGAAGTGAAAAACCATGTGAGTATCTCACATAATTCTTATTCTTTTTTGCTAAATTTGTTCTTTTAATCACTAAATCATGAAGAAGTACGACCTTAAAACTTTGCATAAAAATCGGACAACATATTTTGTATACAATAAAACATTATACTATTTTATATTATTTGTGACACTGTAATAAAAGTAAATATAGTTTTATAATACATCCAAATTACCTTACTGTAAGTTTTAAAAATAATCCTAGTTTTCTCCAAAACTTAACACAGATGAGTTTATTAACAGTTACATAATTAGTTTTCATTTATTTTACTAATGAAATTGATATTTTAAAAGAAAGAAACAAATTTCAATGTAATAAATATTGGAGAAATATAATTGTCAAGTTATAATATTTGTTGAGAAAAGATATAGAAAAGAAAAGCTGAGAAGGAAAGGATAACTTCGAAAAAAGCAAACAAAACTAATAATATGTCAAAACTTTTATAATATTTTAATATTTTCAAAGATTCCTAGACCTACTGTCTTCTCTTTCCTTTGTCCTTCATTTTTTACTACTTTACTCGCCTGAAAACCATTTTTACCGGTGACTTTGATGGGGCACCTTTCTCCATTAAAATTTTGGACTCCGAGAAAGAATAAGGGAACTCCGGCAGTTCATTGGGACACGTGACCCACTGGCCCCCCTCTTTCCGCCCCTGGTTACGGTCTTAAGTCTGCTGGTCCCTCTCTTCCCCTGTAAGGTTGGGGTTGATTGTTGCTACCCCCACCGTGAGCACATTCGACCCTGAAATCGAGGCCGGAGTCCTGGTCTGTGTCTGTAATCAATTGAGGAGGATCATCTACATGAATATGGGGGCCTGGAGGTAGCAAATGTGTCCTCATGAACTCCAGGTAATCAAGTTCGTGACAATCAACGACTGCGCTTGTGCCTTTCAATACATCTTGAGGTCATCATTGCTCAAGAGATGTGGCCATAATTTCCTCAAGGGAAGAGCTAGAGGAATAGGAAGATGTGAAAGAGAACAGTCCTTCAACCTTGTACTTGCTCTCCAAACTACCGTTCTAAGGAAAGAGGGCATTCCAAGATCAACCTCCTTGAATCCACTACATTCCGGCAAGCGATAATGGCATCATAGTGGGGCAAGCCAAACCAAAGGTCTCCCATCTTGAGCTAAAAGTAAGACTAAAGATAAGGTGATAAGTATGAACATAGCTTTGAAGAAAGACAACTATAAGCTAAGGATCTGAATCAGGAATACCTCTTGCCTGAGCATCCTTCTGTACAACATTGTTGTCCCGTGCATCTTGCCCAACTGCAGGCCATAACGCTGAGCCACGAGGTGAGAATCCACCATAATTGGATCTCCCTCCATATCCGGCTGAGGAATGACGCCATACTCAAAAGCCCAAAGCCGCAACAAAAGAAAGACATAGACACGAAAAGAGAAAATAATTGGTCGTAAAGAAAGATCACGTGTGAGGAAATTACCAGTAAGACCAATAAACTACCGAAGCGAACATCGGGCGGACAACTATGCAAGAATGGCTCAAGGCCAGTTCTTCTTCTGGATGTTGTTCACATAAGCCAGAGCCTCGAGAAGTCCATAGTTCACCCGACTGGATGAAGTAGGGAAGAAGACCGTCAAAAGAAGGATAATCACAAAGCTTTGAGAAAATTGATGAAGTCGGACTCCTATGAAATCTATCTCGGCCATCCAGTAATCCCTCAACGGGGAGTAAAGCATCCTCTCACCCCTATCGGCCCTAAATTACCCCAACAACTCAAGCACCCATGCCTTGGTGGAAGTATCATCATGGAATCGATCATTGAACACGTCAAACTCGATCTTGTCTCCGATCCACGGCAGACTTGTAATCGCCACTACATCAGAGGGGGTAACAGTCTATTACCCCATAGGCAAGTTAAAATTATGAGTCGACTCGCTCCAATTCTCGATAAGAGCCGAAATAGTAGTCTGTGAGAACTCCCATGGCTTGTGGTCCAATGCCTCCATACCTCTGGCGAAGCTGGACTTGTTGATCGCCTGATAAAGATCGCGTCCTCCTCGATCACGTGCCACCAATCCAGACAGGTGTTCAAGCTGCTGACAGTATTCAATTAAAATTCAACGGGAATGATTAACGTCGCATGATTTCTTTTTCAACCATTCAAATTAAGGGTAAAACTAAATTAAATAAAAAAAGTCACCGTCGCTGGAATTTTTGGTCGGTGACCGCTTGGCTTCCCTAACACTGTCGAACCCAATGGATCAACCCTTAACGTGGCCCTAGCGCTACCACCGAAGCCACTGGCTTCGGTGGTAGCTGCCTTGGCCGTGGCATCGCTAGATTCGGTGGCCGAACCCAGCCCCGGGGTAGTGATTTTTTCCCCGGGATTTTGTATTTTCAGTTAGGTTTTGTCATTTGCTAATGACTTTTGGCACAAAAAACAAGTTCAAATCTATCCCCAAGTGTTATAGCATGCTTCGTTCTTAGTTTATCCTAGATGTTTCGTTCTTAGTTTATGAGGGCGACATGCAAAGGTTTGAAATCACTAAACAAATCTAACCTAAAGAAATTTACTCAAGTTCAAAAAGGCGTACTTGGACTTGAGAGGCATGGCTCTTAATATCTCTAATCGTGAGGAGCTGATTAGAGCGCGAGTAGCCGATCAAGCCAGTCATGAGCCTCAAACCGTTACCCTGGATACTGGATAATAGACTCGTCCCGCGTCGTCCAAGAATGTTATCCCGTCCTTTGTCATCTTGTACTTCTTTTTCCCCTTGCTCTTTCTAGACATCTTAGAATCCTAGAGAGAAGAAAGAGAAGCTTTAGAGAGAGAAAAGGAAAATGAGAATAAAAAGAAAAAAAGGGATCCCTTCCCTTTATATAGGAATTAGAAAATAAGGAGCTCCCTTCTCCCTATCTCTCAGGTAGCCTCATCCTGGGAATCACCCTTAACCTCAATGATTGAATTTATCCCCAAAAACTCTATCTTTCGGAATTTTCCTTTGAATTTCAAAATCTCTATTTTAAATTCTCCAAATTCCCCTCGTTGAGAAGTCCCTTGACTTCAACATTTTGTTGAATCGTCCAAAGTTCTCCATATCATTCTTTTAAACCTCCAAAAGTGTAAAAATTCATTTTCACCCCTGAGAACGTAAGATTTCATTTTCAAAATCCCTCGTCCGTCTCCGAAGGTATAAAAGTTCAATTTCATCCCGAAAATCATAAGTTATCATTTTCAAAACCCCTTATTTGTCTCCAAAGGTGTGAAAGTTCACTTTAACCCCGAAAATCGAAAAATTTCGTTTTCAAAACATCATAGCCCTCTAAAAGTGTAAAATTTCATTTTTACTAAAACTTTGAAATCTTGTTTTTGAAACCTCATAAATCCTTGAAAGTGTAAAAAGTCATTTTCACCCTGAAATCGTAAAACTTCGTTTTTACCCCCTCATCTGTCTCCAAAGGTTTAAAAAAGTTCACTTTCACCCCTAAAATTGTGAAATTTCATTTTCAAACCCCCTTCTATATCTGAAAGTTCAAAAGTTCACTTTCAACCCTGATAGCGTAAAGTTTTTCCTTCAACCCCTTTCGATTCCGCAAGGAGCACACCCCCGTCGAAGAGAGTGAAGGACTGCGAAGAAGCGAAGAAAAGCAAAAAGTTGCACAATCTCCAGTCATCAACAGCATGTTTATTCTTAATAAAAGGGGAAAAGAATTCTTTTTGTAAGAATTTTTTATAAAAAAATAAAAATGTCCTCACCACCTCCCTCAGGTATGGTACTATCCCTTGGTTCTCTTCGTGAATTCACCCCTAACCCTTGGTTAGCACCGAATCCGTGAGGGGCAGTCTATGAGCGCGAAATTTTCTATCCCTTCATGAAGCAATGATGTAAGTTCAAATACCTTAGATTAGAATCCTATACATTTGAGAGAAACACTATAACTTTTCCATACTTAGGCTAAATTAACTAAAGGCCCATGAAACCTCTGTTTCTAACCTTAAAATTCAGCCCAAAGTCTTCCCAAAACACCCAATTAGGTTTTTCTCGGACCTAGGACCAACCTAAAGGCCTAAAATCCGATAAAAAACCCAAGGCATATTCAAAAAGTGCCAAAACACCCCGGTTCGACACACGGCCGACCCTGCTGATGTCAGAGCTATGAGCGGACATACCTTCTCTTCTCTCACTAGATTCCTAGTCGGCTTTGTGAGTTGTCAGACAATGAGAAGGTGAGAAAAGGATTTAACTACCACGTGCTTGGAGGGCAAACAGGGGTTGCCTGTCTTGGCACATACTCATAGTGGGAGGGAGAACTTGCATCAAAAGAGCACCCAATTGCTAGTGAGGACCCATAGCAATGATTTGGACCAATTTCTCCAAGGAGCACCCCATCTTGGCTTCCTCTTGATTTAAGCATCTAAAGAGCACCCCATTGCTAGTGTGTTTGAACAGTCGTCCTTGGAACACTCTATACTCAGCAGCTAATCTCCTCAAAGTTGCTTTGTCTGAACTAGTAGCTGCTTCAGGATATTTCCCATCACGAATGAAGTCAAGAATGTCGGAATACCATGGTCGAGTTGCTTCAGTGATTTTTGCTATGATGCGTGCAGTGTGACAAGGCGATCGAGATACTTCAACCACTAGTGGTTTTATGGGACACTCTTGAGGTTCTTGCCACATGGAGGAAAGAGTGGCCAAAGCATCGGCCATTTGGTTTTAATTTCGGGGTACATGCTTGAATTCACACTTCTGAATTGACTTGATCTTCTCCCAAATCAAATCAATGTAGGGGTATAATGACTCTTCCTTGATTACCCAATCTCCAATGACTTGGTAGATAACTAGTGTAGAATCTCCAATGATTAGGGCCTCCTTTGCCCCTAGAATTGATAGCGGTTTAACTCCAAAGATGCAGGCTTCACACTCAGCTCCATTGTTGGTGAGTTCGAATTCAAACCTTTTGGCAAGTGGGATGATTTCATTGTCAGGTGTGACAATTAAGACTCCAATCCCCGCACCTTTCTTATTTACAGCTCCATCGAAATGAATATTCCATGTTCTTCTTTCTTGCTCAATCATTATAAGTTATTTGTCGGAAAACTTGAGAGTTTCAGGTAGCTCGGGTCCCAATGGTTGTTTAGCAAGAAATTCAGCCACAGCCCTTCCCTTGATCACCTTCTTGGTCACGTACTCAATGTCAAACTCAGAGAGCAGTAGCAACCATCTAGATAACTTGCCTTCCAAGGCCGGAGCTTCATAGAGATACTTCATAGGATCAACCTTAGCCACTGCTTGAATGCGGTAAGAATAGAAGTAATGTCTTAGCTTCTAGGTGAGCCAAACCATGGCAGAGCAAGTTTTCTCAACTATCATGTATCGGGCTTCATAGTCGAGTAGCTTCTTGCTGAGGTAGTAGATGGTGTGTTCCTTCTTGTCATCTTGTTCTTGCACTAACATTACCCCCAACAGATCTTTCCTCGATTGCAAAGTACAAAATAAGAGGCTTTCCTGAAATAGGAGGTTTCAGCACTGGCAGATTAGTCAAGTAGGCTTTGATCCTCTCGAACGCTTCTTGGAATTGTTCATTCCATTTGACAAATTGAGTCTTCTTGAGTAACTTGAATATGTGTTAACATACAGTAGTCAATCGGGAGATGAATCGACTAACATATTGTAGTGACCCCAAAAAGAAACGAACTTCTTACTCGATTTTAGGCGGCGGCATCTCTTGGATAGCTTTGATCTTGTCAGGATCCATTTCTATCCCTCTTTAGCTTACGTTATTCCCCAACATCTTTCCAGAGGTGACCCCAAATACACACTTCTTCGGGTTAAGCCTCAAATGGTACTTCTCAATGCGAGTCAAGAACTTGTCAAAAACAACAGGATGCTCTTCCCTTTTTTCGGATTTCACCAACATGTCATCCACATATACCTCAACTTCCTTGTGGATCATATCATGGAGTAGAGTTATGACTAGCCGTTGATAGGTAGCCCCATCATTCTTCAACCCAAATGGCATTACTCGGTAGCAGTAAGTTCCCCACTCAATAATGAAGGTTGTTTTTACTTTGTCAATGATGTTCATGAGAATCTGATTGTACCCCGAGAATCCATCCATGAAAGAGTACATAGCGACCCTGGCTGCACTATTAATCAGAACATCGATGTGAGGAAGCGGAAAGTCCTCTTTCGGTGAAGCCTTGTTGAGATCACGATAATCCACGCAGACCCTGACCCTACCATCTTTCTTGGGAACAGGAACCACGTTTTCTAACCATTTAGGATATGCAACTACTTCAATGAACTTGGCTTCAATCAGTTTGATCAGCTCTTCTTTCACTTTCTCCACCCACTCAGGTCACAGTCGTCTCAATTTCTGCTTAACTGGCTTGCAATCTGGCATCGTAGGGATTTTATGCTCAGCGATTTCCCTATCGACTCCTGGCATGTCATCGTAAGACTAGGCAAAGGCTTTTATGTGCTTTTCTAATATTTTTATCATCTCTCTCCTTTCCTCACGAGTTAAGTCATTCGAAATGTAAACTAATTTTGGATTGTCATTAGTTCCCAAGTTAATCTCATTTAAAGAAGTGTCATGAATGCTAAATATGTTAAATGAATGTTTCTATATATGCACAGAATTATCAAAATAAACAACACACAAGTAAGCAAAAGAATATTTCATTGATGAATCAAGCTTGTTTACTTCAAAAAATAGATGAAATTGAAACTACATAATCATCATCACTATTGATGTCTTGTTCCATCGGATTCGGCTGGTCTTCAATCTTTAGAATTCCATCCAAGTCTTCAGCTAACTCTTTTTTATGTTCCTCGAAAAAGTAAATCTATCTCTTTCCCTTCCTGTTCAGCTTGTTGTTTTATCTTGGCAAGCCTGGTTATGATCTCAGCAATGGTGGTAAGACTAAGAGGCTTGCGTTTAGGTGGTTCATCATGCATCAGTTTTCCCATGTGCTCAGCAAGCATAGACACTACATCATTGAAAATCTCGAAACCTGGGACTACTTTCCCATTCACATTGATCAGCTCAGGAGTGCCATCAAAACAACCAACCTTTCTTGGAGCAAAGGTGTAGATCGAGTTAAGTGACTTCCTCTTGGTGCTCTTGTGCTCCTCCTGGCCTAAACCATCCCTACTATTGTCTCCAACCTCTAGATCAAAATAAGGGGGACCTTGATTTTGCTTCCCAAGTCCCTTCCCAGGTGCAAAGTTTTGTTTAGCCATGTATGTCTCAATCCATGCAGGAAATTGGACTAAATTTGCTTCTTCATCAGCAGCTATCATATTGATTTGAGGCTCTTGCGAAGCTCGAAGAGACGTATAATTTTCATAGAAACGCACAAGGAATGCTTTACTTAGTTTCGGCCATACCCTCTCTTGCACCTGTGAATACTCGATTTTTCGGCTCTAAAAGTCAGTCGAAGTACACAACGCCGCTTTGGTAAAAGTTTCCAGAAGCATGCCAATAAACCACTCATAACATCCGCAATGGAACGAGGATCGCAGAACTGCTCTCGGAATAATTTTTGGAGGTCCGAAACTCTCGAAAATCGTGAAAAACGCGAAATATTGCACCGAACATGTGCGTCCAGCCAGGCGACGGTCCCGGCGCCCTAGCGCCAGGGACGCGTCTTCAGCCCCCTTTTCTGCCCATTTCAACTATAAATAGTCCCCTCAGCTTCATTAATCCGGACCCCGGCTATTCGGAGCACTAGCCTTTTCTCCCTCTAAGTCCTTATTCGATCATTTCGAAGCTTTCTGTCTGTCGAATCGAGTCTTTAATTTTGAATTGCATTTGAATTGCTACCCGATTAAATTTTAACTTAAAGTAAAGTTTAATTGAATTAATCTGGATTTGAGGAGCGGTTCCAAAGCGAACAAGGTATAATTCTCTACTCCCTTTTCTTTGCATATCATTCATCTCCGATCTAAAATGGCCATTCTTATAACCTAAAGCGGTCAATTAAGGAAATCTTTAAATTGGAGCTAGGAAATCAATCAATCGGCATAAAGCCACACACAACGTGGAATTAAACCCTAAAATGAATTTAGGTACACCAACAATCAATCAACTTTTGACATAAAGTCACACCACTTCAACTAAACCCTAAATGAATTTAGGTACGCAATCACATTACATTAAAGCCTTCAAAAGAAGCATTCAGTCTAAAAGACTATAAACTAAGTAGGTAAAATAAACCCAACTCGGCTAAAAAGCACACAATCATGCATAAAGCATCCTTTACCTTTCAATAGGCAGTTTTCCGAACTACATTGACTTTGATTTCCCTATTCAATATGAGATATGTAGGCCAATCTGTAATTAATTACGGGTTTCAAGTCAAAATAACTAAAAAACACCTTTCACCTGCATTACATTTAGTCCAACACAAAAATCATGACATGTTCCCTGAACCCTTCTCTGGTTACGACTTTAGGGTTTTCTTAATTGACCTGAAATAATTTAATTGGCGACTCTTTAACATCAGGCTTCATTAAAGGTCTAACTTGGTACAAAACCAGTGCGTATGTGCATGGACCCGGTTGCCATGTTCACACCCACGAGCCTTTCCAAGCTCCCTATAAAAGGGCAGCTCCACGTGATCATAAGGTTAACTTTCTCTTCATACTTTCACTATACAATCTTCACCTTATCCTGAATCTTACTTAACCATCGGAGAGACCTCACCGGTAAAACGGTCGATCCTTCTGACGGTGTTCCTGTCTTGCAGTTACACAAAAAGACTTGGATATTGAATTCACGATACCATATATGTTGTAAGCAAATTGAGGTTGAATTTCGTAAACTTTGAAAATCTCTTTTTGAGAAATTCCTTCATCGCAATTAGTCCAATTTAAGATTTTATTTGGATGTATTTTCGAAATCGAGCAAACTGAACATACAAAAAATTTTATC
>CAOJBJ011384324.1:0-15424 GCA_948291685.1 Euphorbia celastroides | reverse complement strand
TTAAATTCTCGTTATATAATTTGACTAAATGAAAAATAGGTATTAGTCACGAACCCGAATCTCATTAACTCCCGGTCGAGCTTAGCCGGGTGGCGACTCCAATGACTTAATCAATCTAAATAAATATCCAGTGCGACTCTCGTGCGTTCTCTCATTAAAATTCGCCCGCTCACAGACACGTCAAAGTGAAAGGCCCTAATTTCAGCTTAATCCATTCAACGGATCAAAATTAGGTGAAATCAAGGATTAGCTTTGGATTAAAGGAAGCTCTGTTTCACAATGGACTTAAGATCAATCAAAGTTTCAAATTGCTAATCAACAACGGCTACAAATGACTACTTGGATTTTCAAGAGCTATTTAAGGCCAGAAGAAAAACAAAAGAAGATACCTGATTTTTGCCAAACCCTAAACTCTGCCAAAATCAAAGCTCAAAGAAAAAATCACAAAAAGAATAAACTCCAATCTGTTGTAAAAAATCAGGTAGATCAAATCTCATTCTGTAATTTCCTGATTGTAAAATTCATCACAATTCTATGTTGAATTCAAATCAAATTACTAAACTAAGTAGATTGATTGGAACGGGTATCCAATCAGTGGGTTAAAGTTTAGATTATAGAACAGGGTACTCTGTAATTGGAAAAACTCTGTAAGAAGGTTTCTCCACCGACAAGTAGCTCACTAGTGGATTAAAGCTTGGAGAGGGTATCCAGGGAATAGATGTAGGCACAGGCTGCTGAACCAGGATAAATTTGTTGTGTGAAGTTTCCTTACTCTTTACATTTCTTACATTGATGAGTGCATCATTACTTGTGCTCATTTTCATAATCCACACAGCACGAACAAAACTCACTAACTGACTCTAAGTTAGCTCAATAGGATTTACTCAGAGATACTATGTTTCACTGACCGTTTTGGGGACTTGAGTTATTAAATTGTTATAAACTGTGTAAACTCTAATGAAAAGACCTTCACCCCCCTCTTTCTAATATGATAAAGCCTATAAGGGACCAACAGGGTTCTTCCATTCCTCCATCAAGAACTTAGCAGCCTCTTGTAAATTCAATGAACCTCTCCTCCTTGCAAGAATTTTTCTTATTTCCATGTCAAAAATCAATTATGCTCTTCAATGGACATGGATTTGCGTCTCCTTTTATATCTTAGTTTGATTCATAAGCTCATACTATTAATGTGTTAATCGTTCAAGTAGAGTTCATATTATTGCTTTTGTAACTAACAATTAGTATATAATTAGAAACTATGCTAAATTAAGGACGAGCTGAGCTGCCATATCAGCTCGAACAATTTTTTTATTTCTGCATGTACGTTTCCTTTGAAAAATTCATTTGGAATTGAATTTGATACCTTAAAAGGTACTTCTCTTGGACATAGTATTAAACTAGAAAAAACATCTCTTTTCCGACATACCCCTTGCCGAAATAGTATGACGGTTCAAAATAAGGCAATAAAATGCTTGAAAATGTAAGATTAAAGATGATGTTCATATTTTGCGGTAAACAATAATTGAAGTTCTTGTTTTGATTCCAATTTTATCTAATTCAATGTTTCAGGAGAACCTCTGACACAATTTCAATCTGAAAGTGCCTCACGACTTCAGAACTATTCAGGCTATTCGCATTTTCCCTCAACATGCAAGGTGGTAGTGACGACGACTATGGCGGCTGGTGGTTGAGAGTGACGAATGATTGAGAATGACAGTAGTGATGAAACAGAAGATCAAAGAGTTCGATGGTCAATTTGAGAGAGAGAGAAGGAAGAGATTTGAGAATGGATATTTAATGAGTTACTGGATTAAAAAAATAGGGTATTCCAAACATGTACTTTTCCACATCAACATAATTAATCTCAATTGCAATTTACTGCCCACTTTTACTTCATGCCGCTCACTTTTGACCCTTATACCCTTCATTGATTTGTAATAGTTTTTAATATTTTGGTAACCTTTTTTAGACTACTTGCAATACTTTTCAGGTTTTTTGTAACACCTGTTGTATTTTTCGCAATTTTTTTTGAAAAAATGCACCATCGGTTGGAAAAACCGGTGGCGCTACTGGAGCAACAGCCAACATGACCACTGCTCCACTGGCGCCATCAGTTTTCCCAATCGATGGCACATTTTTTCAGAAAAGTGTTGCGAAAAGTACAAAAAGTCACCAAAAACCTGAAAAGCGTTACAAATAATCAAAAAAGCGTTACCAAAAATTAATGCATGGTCGCTGCTCTCATTGGAGCAGCGGCCACGCTAACCGCTACCTCCACTTGAGCAGTGGCCAACATGGCCGCTGCTGTGATGGCGCCATCGGTTTTTTCTACCGATGGAGCCAATTTTTTTTCAATCCTCTTAAGGGCATTTTAAGAATTTTTATGGGAGGGACAAAGTAAAAATGGCGGCAAATAGTAAAATCCTAAATCCATGTTTTGTGGATTTTAACAAATCACACACCCAATTTTGAAAAAAAATACCACAACTCGCAAAAACCAATTTTGATGACGGTTGAAACAACAAGGTTGGTTTTTGAAATGTACCCTAATTCAAATGCATTTTTAATGTTTGACTTATTTAAATTACTCTTTTAGTGGTTGACTTATTTAGCTTTTGCGAACGTTTACCCTATTGTTGCACGACGTATTTAATTTTAGTAGGCCGGACCCGAGAACTACACATGGTCTGATACTTTTCGACTTCCATTGGCCAGTCTCTCTGAAAAATTGGAGTTCCTTGCTTAACTTAAAGCGATCAGTAATAGCCGAATTAGTCTTTCTTGCCAGTGTGATCTTGTCTGCTCTTGTCGTTTCTGCTCTTGTTGACTCAGTTGATATTTCTCTTGTTCAGTCTGAGACTCTCAACTCATACGGGAAAATCCACTTTTCTGTACAGGGCCTTCCTAAGAGGTCTACTATGCTGCAGCAGAAGGGCGTAGGAGACTTGCAGGAGTACATTCCTTTAGCTACCTGCCCCCAGTTAGTATTGTTCGTCAGTAAGTAAATGGGAATCTTTCCTACCTATAGCTAACTTAATCAATATGTGGGGTTGCTCTCCTATATCTAATGAGACAAATTCCTTATAATATCAATACAATTAATTGGAGTATGGATATATCTTTTTTTAAATACAAGAATTTATTTATTCCAATGATTCGTTAAGTTGATGTCAGGTACCACATTAAAAAAATTAAATAAGTCAAATACGAAGATAACAATCTTCGTAAGTTAAGCAATAAAAAGACATTAACGATATAAATATACCAACAAAATGTAATGCCCTCAAATTTAAAAAGAATACAATTTTCTCTCTACATGTCTGTTTGGTATTGCAGTCGGAAATTCTGTCTCTAAAAGTTGGTATCACAAAATTTTCATACAATATCATTTTTTTTATTTTGAACATGCATTTTGATCATTTATATTAAAAAGTCAAGAACTGTCAACACAACTTTCCCAAAACTATAATCTGTTGCTTTTAGAAAAAACTTTAAAATGTAGCTTCTAGAGAAAGCAGCTTGGAAAAACAGCCCCAAACAAACCCTACGTAGACAACATTTCATTAAAATTGCTACTCGATGACTCTTTTTTTGTTCTACTGTCATTTACTTTCTTTGTCGTGTGAGCCTTTTATGTTGCTTTGGAGTTCTTGTATACCTCCTATGCTGAATTGTATGGCTTGATTGGTCTTACATGACCATTTGCCTACAAAATTTCATGTACTTCAAAGACATTCTTGCGGACGAAATGTACATCTTTCCCAATTTGTGGTTTGTGGAACATACTATTATTCTTTTTTCCTTAAATTGTTATCAAATTTCGTGCCTATATTTCAAGCAGATGAACATTGCAATTGTGCTTCCAAATAATATTATTGCATTTTCTTCAATTTTGGAGATCTATCTTTACTTGTGAAACTTCTCGTGACTTTCTTCTTTTAAGAAAAAAATTGTTTCATATGAACATACGTTAAATTGAAAATAAAAGTCCCAATTTACACCATATGTGATTCGAATCTAAGGCTTCTAGAGTTCACAAGTTCAATTTTTATCTCTAAAGTAAGACTTTAATCACAAACTTCTTGTGACTTTACCTTCTCTCTTTTAGCGTCGATTGATTTGGCTTATCTAGGATTAGATAAATAAAAAAGTATTTCAAGACTGGCATATATTTATTTTAACTTTGCTACTTTTAAAAATCTCCCGGAGGAACGATGTGTCCCCCGACTAAAAATAGAAAAGGGAGGATGAAAATTTCGGGAGCGGAGTCTCGAACTGTTTCTCCACTACCCTACAAAACACCCTCCCCTTTTTTACATTAAAGTGAAGCACGCTTACAAAGAGTTCGAACACAAAATAGGCCTAGGTGCAATAAACAAATCTGACACCGAAGAGCATAAACATTTTTTCTTTCAACGAAATAGAAACCAACATAAATGGATACTATGATAAAAGATATCCTCAACAGCCAAGCTGCCATCGAAGACCAAATGGTTGCGCCTCCACCAAATCATCCACATCATAGAGAACCAAAGAGAAACAACAAAATCTCTAGATAAACCTCCATGAAAAAAAGAGAGCCATAAATCGAGAAAATCCACAATTGAGCCAGGCATAACACTCTGAACACCAAGTCAAGAATGAAATTGTGCCCAAATGTCTGCACTTTTCATGCAGGATAAGAAAGTGTGCTCCATAGATTCCTAATCCTGACAGAACGGACAAACAGCATCCAAAACTGAAGGCACATGCCGCTGAAACAGGAAAGCCCTTGTTGGTAAACGAGAGTGGAGGAGCAACCAACTGAAAAACTTAATTTTCGGTAGTATTAAAGAGCTCCAAAGAAAAGAGAACTCCAACGGATTACAAACAGGCAAACGAAGTTGAATAAAAGCTGACCCAAAAGATGCTACAGAATAGACAAGATCAGAGGTCAAAGTCCACCGGAGGGAGTCAGAACCTGGTTGAAACAAACATAACCTACCACCCTGCTGAAAATGGGAAGGACAAGCTTGGGCGATCCAATTTCTTAATTCCACAAAACGATCCCTACTCGAAATTCTTAAATGACGCTTCCAGAAGGGTCTCTGAAATGGAGAGTCGCCAAACAACAAAGACAGGTCGTGGTAACAGTGCAAAACTTCATGTTGGACAACCCAAATAAGTTGGGAAAAAGCGAGCACAGTGGAATATTTGCTGTCCAATTATCATGCCAGAATAAAGTAGACTCCCCATTACTGATACGAACAGAAATAGAACTCTGAAAAAAGTTCCACACATCCTTCTTGACAATGCATCCCTTGATAATACCCTTCCAAATGTGAGACAACTTTTTAGTATCCGCATTAACTAAATCGAACCAAGAGGAAAACCAATGACGACGGACACAAACTTGGAACCAAAGAGATTCCTGGTCAGAATTTCGAATTCTCCAAATCCATTTAAAAAGCAAACTAGTGTTCACCAAAGACAAGTCTCGAACCAATAACCCACCATAATCCTTAGGCAAAGAAATAGTGTCCCAACTCACCTTGCAAATGCCATTAGAATCATGGCAGCCCCGCCATAGAAAATTTCTCATAATTGAGACTAAAGTGTGATGGACTGAAGTGGGAAGGTGAAAGTTAGATAATTGATAGACCAGAAGAGAAGACAAAACCGACTTAATCAAAACAAGTCGACCAACATATGATATGGAGCGACCCTTCCAATTAGCAAGATTTGATCTAAATCGAGAAATAAGGGGGTCCCAAGCCGAAATGGCTCTCATACTACGACATAAGGGAGTACCCAAATAGGTAATTGGAAGGGACTCAATTCAGCAACCAAAAAGAGAGGCACAGTCTTGAATAGTAGAATCAGAAACTCTAATCCCCAACAATGAGCTTTTGTGGAAATTAATCCGCAATCCCGAAATCTATTTAAAACACCTCAAAAGTGACACATATGTTGGCAAAACAGTAACCTCAGCTGGTAAATAAAATTCAAAAGGAAAAACTAGGTTCTCATAACGTGTTGCCCTAGCCATGCCCATCCGCCATCTTCTTTCTACCTCTGATCCCACTTTCCAGCGTCAAGGTCGATCTTTTTCACATCAGGGTTATCAGAACCACCGTCCTTTTGCTCACAGAAACCAGCAATATGAATTTAACGCCTCCTTTTCCCAACAGCGAAAAGGTTTTCAATTTGATGAAAATCGACAATCTCATCCTCAAAAGATATACTTTGAGAACTTTCCGAACTCCTATAATTCAATGGATCTCAAATATATTTTCTCGAGATCAGGTATTAGAGGTCGTGTTTATGTCCTCCGAAAGAGAAACATCCGTAACCTTAATTTTGGATTTCTGTCTCTAACGGATTTGCTGCCATTAAACGACGCGATTCTGAGACTGAACAAGATCAAGATTGCTGGAGTGCAGTTACGTGCGTATAGGGCATGCCATTCTAAGGTTTTTTTTAAGCAATCACCGGCCCTCAATCAGCTAAAACCTGCGCCTAGACCTGTTGTCTCTTCTAAGCCAAGACCCAAACCTGTTTTCAAGGAATCCTTTCAAGACGACAGGTCATATGCTTTAGTAACTGCCACTGAATTATCTGAAAGAGATGTCCATGTATCTCAGCCATCTTCAGAACTATTCGTAGAATCTTCACGAGCTTGATTAGCGAAATTGCATTCAGTAGTGTCCGTTCCTGAAATTGTGCACATCGTCAACAATCGGAAATTTTCCGTTGATTTTGTTGCACCGGCAGGGGGTAATTATGTGGTTCTGGCATTCTACTCAATTATGCTCTTGAAGGTTTCTTGGATCAGGATTGGCAGGCTCTTCGTGATGTGTTTTCAGAGGTATGCAGAAATCCTTGTTTGTTTGTCTCAGATGAGCATTTAGTATACCTGGATTTAATTGGGATCCCTCCTGAGCTTATTTGCGAGTCATTTGCTCGTACTGTCGCTTCTCGATTCGGTAATCTTATTGCTTTTGACTTTGATTTTGCTCGTCCGGAATGGTTGGATGTGGTATCCTGTCTTATTTCAGCTCCTAATGATGTCTCAAGCAAACTGATTTCTTTCTCTTTGGCGGATAAAGAATTTACAATTCGCACTAATCTGTGACAAGTTGAGTCTAGTTCTCATGAATCAAGTGATGTGGTGTCCTCATCCCCTTAGCAGTCATCAATGCGGAGTCGGGGCAGTTTGACTCCAATTTCTCGGCCTCCTTCTGTGTCGCCTCATCTTAGCACTTCATTGGCTTCTAAGCTTCAGAATATGTCTTCTCCAATGACTCAACTCAGATTCCTTAATAATTCTGGTGTAAGACTTTCAAAGGGTTCACACTTGAATGACCGTCAGGAAGATGAGATGACTTTTGCCACTGGACTTCGTATTGGCTTGTTTGATGAGGCTAACAGGCAACAAATTGTGTCCGCAGTGCGCCAAAGGGACTCGCATTAGTTTGTTGCCCATTCCCAGGTTGTATCTTTCCTCTCCATGTTAGCTTTTCTTAGTTGGAATTGTCGGGGAGGCTTACGTAACAATCTAAAACAGTCTTTTGTTAAAATTGTTTTCGTAAGCATAGTTTGGATTTTTTTGTCCTCTATGAAACAAAAATGATGGAGGTTCCGGATTCTATTGTGAAAAGATTTTGGGGCCATAACGATTTTTTCCTTTTTTTGCTGTTCCTGCTATTGGTTCCTTGGGTGGTTTGTTAATTTCTTGGAACTCTATTTCTATCCAGGGTTATTTAATTTCTTCAAGCGAGCGGTAAATGGTGACTCGATACTCGATTTGATTGGGATGGCTCTTCCTTTTTTGTTTTGGCCGTTTATGGTTACACAGATCATTCTCTGCGTTCTCAGCTTTGGCAGGAGCTATTGCCAATTGTTCAGAATTATGATCGTATCATAGTTTGTGGCGATTTTAATGATAATTTATCTCCTTCTGAACGTTCAAGTGGCATTTTTGTTTCATCTATGGAGGATTTTCAACACCTTATCTCAGAGGGTGAGCTCCTTGATATCTCTCTACAGGGCCGTCAATACACAGTCTAATTCCCGGGCTTATTCTCGGATAGATCGGATCTTGATTTCTTGTGCATTATCGGATGACTGGCCTTCTTTGGTGGTTTCTACTGTTGACACAACCTTATCAGATCACCTACCTTTGTTATTCTTGTCTTCCTTACCTTAGCAAAAAGGACCAAAACCTTTTCGTTCGTTAAATTGTTGGTGGGATCATTCGGAGTTTGAGGATTTTATGCAAACTAAGTGGAATGAAATTTGTTCTAGTCATGGGCTTGAAATCCATGCCAAATTTCAGCTTTTACGGACCTCTATCCGTGATTGGCACAAGGTTAACATTGGAAACTTGGAGCGAGAGATTAAGGAGCTTGAAGCTTCTGTGTTAGCACTCACTTCGGATGAGAACTCAGAACTTTGCTACTTTTGTAATTGATTTTATGTTGACTTTCTCCCATAAAGTCATTTATTTTTATGTTGCAAGTTTCGTTATAGGTATCAACTTAATTGGACTATATGGCATTCTAATTTTCCTTATGTCGACTTTATTCCTTAAAATAAAAGAAGCATTTCACTAAATTTTGCATCACCTTATGTTTCATTTACTGTCGGATCGGTAGTGTAGGCTGCAAACTCCCCCTATTTTATCGATACAAATTTCACCACTATAAACAAAGAGTTTACAGTTGAAGAGTGGTTCTTTTTTTAAACAGCCACAGCACTATCATTGCAATTCTGATCCACCCCTTTCCAAATTTTAAATATGCATTCACAACCCCACTTTCCATTTTTCAGTTTCGGAGAGAGAGAAAGGGTGGAGACCATCGGCGATTCAGTCGAGCTGAATTAGAGAGACTGTTTGCAGTTTCGTTTATTCGATAACGGAATTACAAACCCTAGTTACTCTTTCAGTTTCATTCTTGGTTCATTTCCTGCGGAACGCCTTTTTCTCGTTTTCGTCGGATTCATCGAGGGAAGCACGTCTTGTGTTGCGATTTCTTTTGTATCTGTAGAGAAATGGGGAGCAGAAAGGAAGAAGAACGTAACGAGAAGATCATTAGAGGTCTCATGAAGTTGCCTCCTAACCGCCGATGCATCAATTGCAATAGTTTGGTAATGGCGTCATATCTCGCTTCTAACGGATTTTTAATTGAGTTTCTCCAGCTTTTACTAGATGTTTGTAGCAAAGTATTGGTGATGGTAATTTGAGTTCTCAGTTCCTTTTCTGAAGGTCTGGTTCCGTACAATAATTTAGCTGCAGATGAGAAAGGGTACCTTCGGTTATTGGTATTTCAGTGTCTTAAATTATCTGTCTTATTAGCACAGCTCAAATTTAAAGGAGAGAATGGTTTCATTTTCACTTAGATATTTGAAGAATCTGTTTTCTTTCCGTTCTGTTTTTCTACTTGAATTGTTATCTCTTGAGACTAAGTTCATTTTATCTTTGAATCCTCGTGCAGGGACCACAATATGTTTGCACTAACTTCTGGACGTTTGTTTGCATGACTCTCAGTGGGATACAGTGAGCATGTTCGCCTGCAGTGCGCTTTTGTTTTAGATGAAGTGTTCAATCTTTTTGTTTCTTACTTTCTTTTCATGCTATGACATTTTCTTTCCCTATCTTCTTTGATAATTGCAGCAACTCATTGTTCACGAGCTACTAGTCTGAACATGTTTTGCTGCATGTGTGACAAGCTTTTGAGAGCTTACATATCCATGCCTTGTCCTGCAAATTTATGTGTTATTGTGATTAAGATTTGTTCAAAGCTCGAGTTGATTTTACTATGACATGCATTGGACATCCTTAATGGTATTATTGTGATAATGTGGACTATTCCCTTCCGTTTAGAATTTTCCCTTTCTATCCATAGTTGTCAAAGGTGTGCCTTAAGGCTCCTGGCTCATTGCCTGGCTCATTACGAATTTTGGATAATGTAACTATTAAAGTAATTTTGGAGTTGATAAAAAGAAAAGAAATCAGAAGTTATGAAAGAAAGAGCAGATATTATGGAAGAGAAATTAGGAAATGAAAGAAATTAGGAAAAGAAGAAAAGTGAGAGAAAAAATTGAATGACACCTTGATATTAAATGTCAATTGGTTAATAGTTCGTAACAAGTCAATTAACTACTAATCTCTTTACTATTTTCAACTACAGTAAGTATGTATATTTATATATGTACATATTTTGTGCTTTATATATATTATTTATTGAAATTTAATTTATAAACAGTTTCTTTTTGAGTTCCACCTAACATCGTCATGTGTGTGCCTTGCTCCTGCGCCTAGGGTCTAGGCTACAAGGGCCCCCTAGCGGCTTGACAACTATCTATCTTTCTGTACAAGGGTTTGTCTGGTATGGTTTGAATTAATTCTATCATTTTTTCAAAATTTTTGTTGTGTTTCTTGTCCTACAGTCGAGAGTTCACCCATCGAGTAAAGTCTGTCTGTGTCCATGTCCAAGTTTACATCTCAAGAGGTTGAGGCTCTGCGAAATGGTGGTAATCAGGTATATATGGTTCTACTTTTTTGTTGGTTTAGGAAACAGTAGTATGATTGTTCTGCTAATGAAAAAGGCATCTTCACAGCGTGCTAGGGAAATATACTTGAGGGATTGGGACCACGAAAGGCTGAGACTACCCGGAAACAGGTGCAAGACGTGTGATCTTTCTCTTTTCTGCTAAGCATACATGACAGTGTCAGGCTTCTCTCAACATATTTTATTCTTTCAGCAATGTGGATAAAGTGCGAGAAATTATAAAGTCTGTATATGTTGATAAAAAGTATGCTGGTGGAAAGACCCATGACAAGCCTCCAAGGGATTTTCAGGTAATATTCTGCTGGAATCTCCTATATTTTATATCAAAATATTTCTCTCGGAAGTTCTGTTTGGTTTTGATCTATTTGTTTATGTGGCTTAATCTCAAATGAATACTTTCAGCAGTATGAATGTGTCTTTTATTATTTTCCTGTTCTTTCTTGTTTTGCAGTATATGTTTGGATGCATATCTTATTATTGTTGTGTTCATATACATATTACTCTTACAAATGTTGAACAAAAATCTAATGCATTCTGTTCATTGATGGATTTAGCAGAGGCTTAAAAGCAATGAAGAAGAAACACGGCTTGCAAGTTCCTATCATTCTTATTCTCAAAGTCCTCCATATGACTTCCAGTATGAAGATCGACGTTATGGAAAACAATCTGGTGTTCTCACTCGAAAACCTGGATCAGACCGAGGCTATTATGTGGGCAAGATGTCTAGTTTCACATGTAGCCCTACTCGCTCAAATGAAAGAACATTGGAGGACAGGTTTGCAAATGAGGGCTCTGTTTCTCGGGTTTCAAGTGGAGGTGATCTCTTTAGTGCAGGATCTCCGAATTTTCAGGATGAGAGCAATACCCCAATTCAGAGTCCTAGTAATGCTCTTGGTGAAGATGCACATCAAAGAATAGATCTATTCTCAGAGGTGGGTTATAAGAGCAATGCACATGGGACTAGATTCCTCATGACCTCGTTACTTGTTTAATGTCAATTTTGTGTTTCATCACACTGATTATGCTTGATATCTGGAGAGGATAAGATCAGTGGTGATGCATCATGATGGAAGATAATTGGCAATGTTATGCCACATTTGTACTTAATTGAATTTGACCCTCACTGCATCAATTGAGCTGTGGACACTTAAGTTTTTTAATTTTTCTGTTTCGATGAACTAACAAAAAGTGTTCTAAAATATCCATAAGCACATGCATGCAGCATTTGAAAAGAGTTTGCATAGTCCAGTTTTTTCGACTTTCTGGTCAGTCGCCCAAGGTTTTCTCAGTGTCTTCTTGAAGTGACTTCTTTGCTATTACCTGTCAGGAATGATTTTGTTTGTATTTGTTACATTGACATTTCCTTCTGAATTTCCTTGTTGCTGTTTGTCTCTGGCTCTACTGATATCAAGTTGTTCATTGATTTAGAGAACTGCATCTTTGGGAAGCATGGGATCATTCGATAGCAATTCCATATCAGTAAGGTCATATAATTCAGGCAGTTTAGTTGATGTTGCTCCAGAGACTCAGCAGGCTGCTGCGTCTCGCCAGAATGTAGTTCCTACTTTTCATAAGGCTTCTGGGAGTTATGGCAGCTTGGATCAATTCAAGGCACCTGTTGTTCCAGAATCAAATGCTTCTGCATCTCCAACAATTGATTTATTTCAGTTGCAAGAAACCCCACCACCTCCATCTGCTCACTTTTTTGAGGCACCCTCCTTAGATTTATCTGCATCTGCAAATTCACATCAAAGCACTTATACTACTATGCCTGTGTCTCTTGACCTCTTTGCTGGGATTTCCCAACAACAGTCAGTTAATAGTTTGGGACATATTACAGTAGATTCATCATCCCAAAAGAATGAAGAATGGGCTACTTTTGATGCTCAGCCCATTGCACCCACAAAAGGGACTGGAAATCTTACAAGTTCAGTGAGTCCTCAACTTTTAGGTTCTTCAAAGGAATTTGACAAAGTCTCAAGCACGAATACTAGCACGCAATGGCCACCATTTCAGAATTCGAGTGCCCAAGGGCCGTCATCAGTATCTGATCTGTGGAAGGATAATGGGGAACAATATGATCAATCTACAAGTGCTCCGGTAAGATATCCTGCTTAATTTTAGATTACATTTTCTTAATGTTGAGGTGTATCAGATGTAAGGTTTTGTTAACATTCATTTGTGGTTTTGATTGATAGGATAGTATTGCTGAAAAGCACCACATTTGCTTTTTTTTTTACAGGCATGGAATGCTTTTAGCAGTTCATATACACCATTTCCTCTAGGGGAAAGCAATCAAGCTAGTGAACCACATGTACGGAACAACATGCCTTCAACTGTAAACAATATTTCACATGAATTTTTCTGAGGGTGCATTGATCTCATATTTCTTTGTGTGATATTTTAATTCAAAATTTTTGTTCTGCAGGAGTTTAATATGGATCAGAGTCGAAGCTCTTCTCCTTTTGAAGGAATCCCTAGTTTGAATGGCGTGCCAGATGCTCTGCTAGATCCACCTTATACCCCTTCAGTGAATCCTATGATGGTTTGTACCTTGCATATTTTTCCTGCTAGAACACTGTTATTGATTTTCTATTTACAAATTTACTAAATCTGTGCAGGAGGTGAATAAGTCGTATGAAGCCAATCATAAGTCAACTAATCCATTTGATCTTCCCTATGATTCTGAAATGGAGCTAGGCAATATAGTGTGTCATAGCTTTATGATTTGCACATAAGTAGCTGGTAGCGCTTAGCCAAATCATTCACCTGAAAATGTGTTCTTTATGCACCCTAGTAAATGACAAAACAAACACTCCCTGTTATACTTTCGGAGGGACTAAGAAATTTTTTCTAGCTGATATTCATGTAAGTCTAATCTATAACTTAGTATAGAGGTTGTGATAGTGTTATGCAGTCTGGATTTATTTCTAATTATTCAATACTCTTCATGTACAATCTACATGCAAGTTGCAACTATGTGACTTCATCTTGCTGTGTTGCAGTTCTTGGACATGGGCTCTTTACAAGACGCATTGCCAACTGACCACTTGCCTTCAACATTCATTGCTGGTGTTACTGCACAATGGTTCCCTCACGAGCCTGCAACAAATTTTATTCCAATTGCTCCACCAGGTGAAGGCCTTTCTGATTTGCTTATGCTAATTGTAAATTTTGATGTAATTGTCAGTCACCTATTAAACAGCAATTTGCCACATTGTTGCGCTTAGCTGTGAAATAGTGGGGTTAGTCAAACAATTATTTCGACAATTGTTCTTGATCAAACTTTGACTTTCAGCCTCTAAAATTTGTTGGATGCGATCGGGGGATTTCCTTTGGGATTCACCTTAAATACTTGTCATCGCACTTGCCTCAAAACTGAAATCAAAGTTCGGGAGCTATATTTGACCTCAAAATATATGGTCAAAACACAGTTATCAAAATTAACATTTGGTGCCTAGAAAGGCATTTAGAATGTTTGACCTAGCTGGGATTTCATATCTGGCTTGTTTGTAGCAACCTAACTGTCCTTGTTGCTTTAGGTGGTTTGGCATACATGGCAGGACAAGCAACAAACGCTCAACTCGAGTAAGTTTTTTGCTTTTTTTTGGTGGTTAGGATAGAGGTGACTGAATGAATGTGAAATTCTCTAAAACTCGGTTTTTACTTGAGCAGGAATGTCCCAACGCAAGGACCTGTTACTTCAATAGGAGGGAATCCATTTGCTTGATGATTTAGTGACTAAAATATTTGTTTAATCGATATATGTTCATTGTAGAAGTTTTTAAATACTGCTCGTCAGTAGAAGCGATTATTTATATTTTTATTTCCCATGTAACGGTTCATGTATTCTTTGTGAAAGAAAACCTAGTTATGTCTATCTCCCGGTGTGAAAGGGGAGAAGATTTTTTAACCTTTATATTTCAATTTTTTTTTGTAACTTGAGTTCTTATACAAGTAGAAGAACTTGTATGGTACTGGTAATAATGCATAATGTCTGTGGAGGATTGACTCTTCAACGGCGATTCGAAACCTATTGTTGACTTTGGTCTTTCAAACTGATTGGTTGGCTTTGATGAGGCACAATGAACCGATGAAGGTGCACAGTAAAATCAAGATTTTAAATAGAAAAAAATGCAATTCTCAATGGAGCCATTATAACTACTTGAGCAGCAAAGGTTGAATGCATTGCTTTATAAATTGCAAAGTTTGCGAGCTTGCAACCACTGTTTTAAATTCCCTGTTTAGATTTGCCCATAGGCCATATCTCGCCTAGCTGCTATTTTGAACCTTACTATTTAACTTCTAGTTACTCAGGCGATGTCAGCCATTGGATTCTCCTAATTCCACTGCTTCTTGGTAGGCAGTGTAATGTTCACTTTACTATTCTAACTAGTTCCGAAAATTCTTTCAGGTACCCAAACTATTAAAGTGTTCTTGTAAGTATCTAAACTTTCAAAAAATGATCTCGTAGGTGCCTCAACTTTAAAAAAGTACATCATTTCACTACTTCAAATATGAAAGTATCCCCGTAGGTACCCCAACTTTTGAGTGCTTTATCTTCTACCAGAAGTTGACACGTGGCACTGAAGTACTAAAATGGTGCACTTTTTGAAAGTTGAGATATCTACGGGGGCACTTTAATAGTTTGAGTACCTGAGAGGATTTTCGAGACTAGTTGGAGTACCAAAGTGAGCATTCGGCCTATTTATAATTAATATAGCTAAACTTTTTAATACATAAAAAGTAGGTTAGTTTGTAAACTTGATGTACATTTATTATTTGATTATTGTATCATTATATCTCTTAATATATTATTGTATTAAGGGAAATTGTGATTTATATTCAATTTTGAAACGTAATGTCAAAAT
>CAOJBJ011384279.1:0-13143 GCA_948291685.1 Euphorbia celastroides | reverse complement strand
AAATAGTAATTCATCCATTTCAAAGAGAAATAACTATTCCATTAAGTGTATAAGATTTATGAATTGATATTCCATTTGACCATGAGTACTCGCCCATATTACTCACTTTTCCATTTATTTTTCCCTATTTCATGAAATATTCCATGGACTAGCTACCCTTTGAATCAAACAAGCCCTAAATGTCATCCCATATGTGCATTTAACACATATCATAATGGATTTGTATCATTGACGAGTGATACTAATGTAATATAACATGCATCTTATGATATCTAATTTGGTTTTTACCATGAGGTGTCTAGGATGACTTTCAACTGTAAATGACACCTTTGAACCATGTCCACATCCAAACTAATCTTCAGTCGCCAATTGCAGGTGCCTTGAAGGGAACTGACCTCAATATTTAAGGTAGCCATTATGATATCTATTTTAGTTGTAATGAAACTGAAAATAAAAATTCCAAAATATTCAAAACTTCACATTTAGTTCAACTCCAAAATATTGTTGCTATCTAAGAAGGGAATCAAAACATACTCGAGCTCTCAACCTGATAATAGTTAGGCATTGAATTTATGACTCACTATATGTTAGATACGATAGCTTCGATACGAGAGAAACAATGAACATTCAGATGAGTGATATACTTTAGGGACTTGACACCACATCCAACGAAAAACGTTAATAATCTCAGCACTGAGCTCAAACCGATCAATTGTTGGGTTTGATACCCTTGTTAGAATCTTCGAGCATCGGTCCTAGAGAAATAATAAGCATCCAAATAATAAACTTTACGGGCCAAACCAAAATCCTAATATAGTCGTTGTAAATAATATGAACCAACAAAAATACATAAACTAATACAATAGTAGAAGATAACAAGGATAGAGAGAAGGTAGACAATATTTTATTCATATTCATTCATCTTGAGTGCAGTGTACATAATGCCTCTACTTATAGACAAAGAGTAAGAACATGTAAGGACATAGGTTACATGAATTTATACAAATAGAGGTTACATATATCACTCTTAAATGGACATCAAGATAAATAAATATATATTACAAATATATTTACAACAACAATATATTTATGAATTTTAACTAATTATATATCACAAACTTAACTCATTAATTTTCTATGTAAAATATTTATCAATTCCATACTCACCCAACAATCTCAACATTATCCCATTACTTCTCCATGATCCTAACTCATACTCTCCAACAATTTTATCTTCATATCTGGTATTCAGGCTTTGCTTCCATCAAATACAACATTAATCAACCTCAAGTTTGATAGATTTCAACTCACCCTTATTCCATGAGCGCCATTTGACGGTAACTTCCCTCGTATTTAAACTTTCTCATGAAACTTCACCCTCTATTGATAAAATCTATACTATATATGTCCCTACTAACTTTGCCATATTGACTTTATCACTATACATATAACTTATCCATATCGTATTCCATTTGTTTCGTTAACGGTACGTCCTGATTTGACGTCACAATTAGACCCTGTTCTTTTTAGATTTTTAACTGAAATTTAACAGAAATTTAATGGTAACGGAATAAAATTTACTGTGAATTTAATGAAACTTTTAATAAAACTAAAATTTATATAAAATAATTCAAAATTTAATATTTAGAAAACTAATCCTAACGGCTAAACCAAAAGGATATAACATAAAAAGCAAAATAATAAATAAATAAATAAAAAGTTTCGCACGCAAAATCGACAAGAAAAACTGAGAAGATCTTTCTTCAACAGATAGAATACCGAATCAACGAACAGAACCAGAAATCATGGCTACTGTGACCCTTACGCGCTGCACAGTGTTCATCACAGAGCCGTTTAAACCTCTCAACAACCAAATTCGAGCTCTCAATTCGCAGTCTCCGACAACTTCATCGCGATTCTCATGCCGGAAATCGAGCTACGGAGCTTGCAGAAGAGGAATTAGGGCCTGCGATTTCCATTTCTCGAAATTAGGCCATCTTAATTGCTCTTACAATGATAGTAACGCAGCGGGTTCTCTAGATGATGAGGACGAGCAAGGGCCGCCTCAGGAAGCCGTTCTCAAAGCTATTTCAGGTTCCATTTTCGCTGGAATAGTACTTTGCGTTGCTTATGTTTGAATTTTGTTGGTTTTTTGAGCTTAGGAAGTGATTTTTTCAGCTTACAATGATCTATTGAAGTGTGTATTGATATAATTGTGTGTAATTTGGTTATGCCTTTGTGTAGAGGTGTCAAAGACGGAAGGGAGGGTTGGGCAGACCACTAATGTGGTTATTGGAGGAACTGTTACTGATGATTCTACCAGTGAATGGCTGGCTCTGGATCAGAAGGTGTGAATTTATGCTTTCTCCTAAATGTGTAGTTCCTTTTTGTTTATTTATCACCATTGGACTGTTGTTTAGTTGTTCTAGCGCGATTTTTTCAATGTTGCTCTGTCACGGGTTGGAATATGTTTTGTTGAAGATGAAGTATACGATATGCAATGATTTCTTTTCGGGTGTGCACCTAGTTTTATTAGTTGTTTAGTTGATCTTAAGCCATGAAGTGGACTCTCTAGGTAAATTCATATCCAACAGTTAGAGGATTTACTGCAATTGGAACCGGAGGTGATGATTTTGTGCAAGCAATGGTTGTTGCTGTGGAATCTGTTATTCAACAACCGATTCCTGAGGTACATGCCGATTCTCATGCTCCAGTTTCTGCAAATGAATTGTGAATTTGTGTGAGGGAAATTTTATTGTTGCATGAAATGCTATGATTTTTGCACATCACCTTCCTACTTCATTCTTTGACAGATTACAGATAACTGTTGTGGAAGTATGTTTCATTGATAATAGATTAGTGGAAAAAGAACTTCAGGGTGACCTTATGTCTTTGAAATAGGCATTTATTTTTAATTGCTTTAACCTTTGCTGATTATGATAAGATACAGTGATGATAAATAAAAAGTACTAAGAACGGTTCAAGCTCATATCTTTTCATCAGAATAGATAAGCTCAATTGTTAATTGATATTATTCTTGACATTCTCTGTAGATTTTTATTTTCTTTCTCGGGTTTCTTATGCGGAGAAGTATAGGGATTGTAGGGAAGATTTTACATAAACATGGAATGGTGATTACTTTTATGCAGCTATAGCATTACTTATGAATTGAGAAGTTGGTAGACTTTGTTGTAATTGGTTAGTTCTAACTATGTCTTTCTGTTTTACAAGAACTTAGTGCAACCAGCATAATATTAAGCTAATTTTAGAAAAAATGCATGTTGAGGTTTAGTCATTCATGTTCCTATTGTTTTTTTCAACCGTTAAATGCTTCATTTAAAAGCATCCACCAAGAATAAATAGTATTGAGAATAAATATTGAATCGAGTTATTGTTTGGTCAGGGTCAGGTGAAGCAGAAAGTATCATCGAGGGGAAAATATGTGTCTGTGAACATTGGTCCAGTGCAAGTTGTTTCCAGTGAACAGGTGCTCTCTCTCTCTCTCTATCTACAAAACACACGCACATGCACGCGCGCGTGCACACACACAAAAACTTATCAGAAAAGCAAAAAGAAAAAAGAACAGAGTACAGATGACATCTAATATTACAATCTTGTAACTCCAAAAAAAAAAAATTCATATAACATTTACAAGTTGTTAATAGGCTTTCCCTTGCCGATTCACTTCTTGGGAATTGTAGTAAATGCTAAAGTTTTCACGCAAGATTCATTAAAGTGAAAGTTTGTTATCTTCATGCTGTTGATGTCTTGTGTATATTATTTCCTCAATTTATGAAATAATAGTTTTTTACCTGTTTCTTTTACTTCCAGGTCCAAGCTGTATACAATGCCATGAGGAGAGATGATCGGATGAAGTATTTTTTGTAAAATGGAATTTCTTTTTGTTTTGTACAGAGTACTAATTACATGGGGCTTCATTAACAGCCTCTCTTTCCATCAGTCTTTGTCATGCTGTTTCCCAGTTAGTTATGTTCTTTGATTTACCCATTGTTTACTTATGAAGAAACAGTGTTTCAGTATGACAAGTTTCGCTTGCAGTAGATGGTAATATGTGACAGTGAAATTTAATTTCCAGAACGGGCCTTTTTCTGAAATCTCAGTCAAATTGGTTATAATATAAATGACACACACCGGAAAGAGCAGAATGTTTCCTTTTGTCAATATTATTTGCAATGTTTGTATTACGTTTTAGAAGAAATTCCATAGCTGGAGTATAGTTGTAAAGGGATCTTTCTCTCTTTGAGGAACATCAAGCAAGGTACAGAGCAGGTTCTAGGACCTGAACTTGGAATTGCCATTTCTCATTGGGCATTTCATTTGCCTACATCTTTTCCTAGTGAGTTGTGCATATATTACTGAAACAGTTGTCACGAGACCATACAAAAACCGGTGTTTTGCGAGCAATAGTATATGATCGCCATCAGGATTAGCATCTAGACGCATGTAAGAGTATTTGGGGTACAGAGAAGTACAGCTGGATGATAAATGGGGCCCTTCGTTTTGCGGGTTTACACCATGGATGACAGGTACCCATTACCTCATTGTTTGCTATAAGTGACTGCATGACTTCTTGTACCCATTTTAGCTACATATTTTTTTCACCTATGTCAGAGGGTGTGCTTCTACATCAATGTTAATTGAAGCCATTCAGCATGTAGGACTTCCATGGACCTAGAGTCATGCTTGCTAGAAGCTCAAGCTGGATTTCAGCACTTCTTTTATCTAAGATGCCACTGGTTCAGGTCATTTTTCTACTCCTAAATAAGCACTACTTTATTAATTGAAGAGATACGGGTTGATATTTGTTCCTGAAGTTATGTTATATTATCTGGAGTCATCATTAATCTGCTTTTGTTTAGGGTAATTGGTTTAGTCAAAGTAAGAATTGGATTATGTGTTGAGCTTGATGACTTAGTATTGTCATATGGATTAAAATTTTTGTATCTAGTGCATGTAAGACAGCAAGTGATGTTGATTGGAGGGGTATTTGTCAAAGGTTTGCCGTCTGCTCCCAGGCTTGTCTGTGGTACAGACAAGGCAATCAAGGGTTTTCACCTTTCATAGAAGCAAAAGCAAGGTAGGCGATAGTGGAATAAGTTACTGAGTTCAGACCAATTTGTACAAACCAACCAGCCAAACCTCAATTTATGCTAGATGGCGTGGGCTATAGGGATCATCTGACGCAGCTGAAGCTCTATCTTGAGCCAAATGCTCACCAATATCAAGTAAGCACACTTCTCGTATTCCTAATAAAATTGAAAGCCACTATAAAATCTGATATTTTATCAATTAATATTAAAATCAAAAGCGTAATATATTGGATGCAGAAAGGTTTTAAAATATTTTTATGCTTGGTGTATGTTGGGTGCCCACCTCTCCTTGTGTCTTGCCTTCGGGTTTGCCTGGCCCCCTTGTGTCTCAGTGAAGCCTTGAGTGCTTAAAAACTATGATTTGAGGCATTCTGAGGGTGGTGGTTAAGAAATGTTTTGGAGATGCTATTTTAACTAGATTCCAAATGAATAATAATTGACAGCCACTGTTGTGGGCCGTCAGCAGTGCTTTTCCTTTTGACTGACTTTTGTCAGCAGTTGAAGGCGGAGCTGCTGCCATGCGGCGATTTCCCTCCTCACTTTTTCAATATTATAATGATGGATAAGGGTTAAAATGTATTTTGTAGAACAATGACCTCAAGAGTCTTAACACTTTTTTAGAGCAACTTTGCTTTCATTGTAGCATCTTTGTTTAATTTTGACATTTTTCTAGTTAAAACGTGCAAAAGTTGGTGCCATTTTGATTTGGTAGGCAGCTTTTGATGAATTCACCAATGTTATCTAGCAAAAAAGCCCGAAATTGAGCTAGTGCGAAACCCTGAGGGTAATCGCACTGCCAGAAATGACAAGAACATTTTTGTTGTGTCCTACATAGACTCGGAATATTATTTATTTCTTTTAAAAATTGCAAAAATTCTGTTAAGTTTGTTTTTTTATGGAGACTAGATCGTGGAGAGGGATTTTGGTGGATGTATATTGACATACATGAGTCCAAGTACATCCCGAAAAATGCATTGAACTCTCTTGTATGGATTCGTTTTCATCATGTTAGTTTGACCTCTAGTTCCTGGTGTGCTGTAAAGAGATTTTGATATCCATGATTTTCACTGCTTCCAGTAAAATGGAAAATACGATTAACAGTGAGATGGTTACTTCGTTCCCACTTGCTAACTGCTCTCATTGTAATTTTACTACTTTAGTGGCCTTAAAATGTTTGACCATTGGAGAGGGGATTTTATTGTGAGATTAACACTATGTTTACTTTTAAAATGACTTAATAATACATGGAAAGACTTCACTAGAAGCAAAATTGTGCACCTATATTAATATGAAAATTGAATGGGTTTTAAAATTAAGTTGCTATATTATTTGATATGCTTGTATTTGTTCTTCTTTTGATCATTTGTCTTCTATGCAATTGTTAATTTGCTGGGACCTGGAATTTTGATCATACAGTGTGGAGATTCCTCCCCTTTTTGCAACCTAGCTACCAACCAATTTTCTTATGATTATTGAAGCTTGGTACTGACTTTATCTATCTTATTTAAGGGTTTTTTTGGTTGGAGTAGAAATCCATTAGTGGTTTCATTATTGTTTGATAAATGTCTTGCAGAGTTATGCAAGTCTCAAAAACTAAAACAATTAGTTCGATCTTTCTTGTTGGTAGACAATTGTGCCTCGTTATTTTTTTTTTATTTTCAATTGTGGTTCCGTAAATGGTTTTGATAAAAAATTTTCCTGTTTAAGTTGTTATAATATGTATATGAACAGAGTAAATACAGTTATTCTTTGTAAAATAGGACAGAAGATGCTAGCTTATTCATTTTATTGGTCTACCTCAAATCTCTTGCAGATTTTTAATTTCTCCAAGCTTAGCTGAAGGCCCTGCCATGAATTTATCTTGGAATATATTTTAATATAATACATACCCGAATTTTAAATTTGGCGTGGGCTAACTGTATGACCAATCCCTCTCAATTCAATTTCAAAGATTCCCACTTTTTCCCAATTTCTCTCTTTTATATTATTGAACCAAATTAGATGCCATGGCCTAAGAGCATAACGTACAAGTTCTAATGTCCTTTAATGCTTTGGCAGTCACCATCTCTACATAATTTTATATTCCAATTTGCAGTTGGTGATGCAATTTGTTGCCATTTTTCTGTATTTGCTTCCACAACTTAGATTGATAAGGGGTTGGTGAGTTGTCCCAATCAATTCCTTTTTTCTCTTTGTCTGCTTTGACTGTCAACAATTCTAGTTTATGCAATCATTACTAGACCGGTCCTATAATCAATCAATTATTAGTGGAACATATAACAGACCCTGTGAATATTTACGTCATTCTTTGTAGCGGTACAATTTTATATTGAATTTAGATTTGATTAAATAAGGTAGTTGATTGTACTGTTCATTGCTCCATGCTTGATGCTTGGAAAAATAGTGATGTCATTACTGAGGTTTTCTCTCTTTGTCTTGATTATTTTAATTATCTTAAATTAATCATAATAGACTATTGTTAGTTTTATATATGGCATTGACTTGCCTCCATATGGTATTATCTGCAGTTCACTCTCTCTGGTTTTGCTGGTTAATTTAGTGTCTGCAGAAACCAAAGAAGATCATGGTACTCTTTCGATCCTGTTTGGTTTTTAATGTTGTTTGTGTAATTGCATGTTGTATTTGTCTTCTCTTCATATGAGATTTCTTTGTAAATTTCACTATGTAGGATATAATGGAAGGTAAATTGGAAGAGCTTCGGGTTTCTGTATCAAATAGTTCACCTATCAACAAAGGCAGACCGACCAGCATGGTTATCAAGGCAAGTCCATATTTACCTCTTTTTTTCTTGGCCTGCTTGAATTGGGAAAAAGTTATTTTTAAGTCTCTGTATTTGTCTCACCTTTGTGATTAGGTCCTTGTACTTCTAATTTGGTCTTAGTTGTAATTTCTCGGATAATCTTGCCTTGAGTATATGTCAAACTTGACATCAATCGAGCATCAACATCACGTCGCATGTAACTGTCTTAGTTTCTGTCATGTCAATAAACGTTGAGGGATATTTTCGATACACTCATTGGCTAAGACTAAAGGGCTAGAAAAGAAATTCAAAAAAGGACATGAGCCAAAATATGCATTTCTCAGTTTAATTTTCTGCGATTTGCAAGTTGTATGAAGTGTTTTGTATCAAGTTCATTGCTTGAGTTAACCTTTTTCTTGCGGTATTCATAACAGAAAGTACACAAATTGATTCCAGCTCACTTGATAGCCGAAGCCATATCAACTATTTGTGGACTTGATCTGAGATGGTCGGGACCTATAACCCCCACCGAAATGGAATATGTCCGCCAGTACGTCTTTGCCAAGTACCCTCAATATTTCAATGGAATTGTCGAAGATGGAGACTCGTATGATCTCAGGTAAGAGCAACACTATTTTTACACGGTTTATAATTCTTGACACGTCACTTTTGGCACACTTATTGTTTCATATTAGCTCGTATACTTGGCCTGGATTGCCGGTTGCTCCCTGACCTTTAAAACGCTTCTCGTTGCCCCCTTAAACTTGCTAAAAGCGTACCAGTTTGCCTTGCAAAGACCACGGTCAACTCCTGGTTGAAGAGAGAGAATCGGGAGATTCACATCTTTGCAAAGTCAAAGCCAACCAAAAGCTGACACGTGGTGTTCTGAGGGTAAACTGGTGTACTTTTTGCATGTTTAACGGGAAGTGAAGGGGAATTCATATCCGAGACCAGGTCCCCAGGATCCGTACCAAATCCAAAGGGCTGGAAATTAAAAGTGACTATTTTAATAAGAGTGAGAAAGTATTTAATTAATGCATCTTTATTTGTAAGCCCTTGAATTTAGAAAGGGTCCTGGGGACCCGGTCCTGCATAAAAAAGCCCGAAATGAAGACCTTGTCAAAGTTTTGTGGGACAATAGGTGAAATGGCCGAATGGGACAACTACAAAAATATGCAAAATTATAACAGAATGATTAAAGCAACACCTTTTATTGCAGGAATCTCTCTGTTAATGTAGAATCATCAGAAACTCCGTCAGATGAAAAGAGAAATTCCCCACAGAATCTCAAAGGTTCTTCTCCTTCATTCACCCGTAGCCTCTCTGATCTCGACAAAACTCAACTGGAAGCCTCGAGACTCCTAGATATCGTCTCGAAGAAAACTTCCTTCGAAGGAAACTTCATCTCGATCCCCGAAATCCAGGCCCGAAACCGAGCCCTAAAACACTGTGGCCTCAGTGAAGAAAACTACTTTGTCATTTTCATGCCAAATTACAAAGATGCTATGTTGATGATTGCAGAGAGTTACCCTTTCTTCAAAGGCAACTACTACATGACCATTCTAAGCGAAGAAGTCGACACTATAAGGGAATTTGCGACCCGAAAAGAAGCAAAGGTTGTTCCAATGCCCGAAACTTGGCTGGATTTGAGGATCAAAGGGTCACAATTGAGTCAAAATTTTAGGAGAAAGTGCAAGTATACACCGAAAGGGCTTTTTGCTTATCCGGTTATTGTGAATGAGACTAGGTACTCTATGCATTGGATTTCCGAGGCCCATAGAAACTCGTGGCATGTTCTTCTTGATGCAACTGGCTTGGTTTTCGGGGAGGAAAGGCTCGCCCTTGCTCTCCATAGGCCTGATTTTGTGTTATGTAGTCTCGATAATATGCACGGTCAACCGTCAAAAATCACTTGCCTTTTGGTGAGGAAAAGTTCCTTTGGTACCTCTTGATAAAATTGAGGAAAATGCTAATATTGGACTCTTGTATGTTATTCTATTTTCTTTCCTTTCTTTTCCATTTTGTTTTAGGCGGATTACCTTAAAATGTATCTAATTTGGTATTAGTTTCAAGGTGCCAATCTAGTTGGACTAGTTCAAATTAATGCCTTCCTTAGTTTCGTTATAGAAGGCTTGGAATGGGTTCGAGTGTTTTAAAATATTTGGTTATCTGTTATGTTCTCTAAAAAATGTATGACAAAATTCGTAAAAGATGGACTTGAAGGCTCATTTTCCCTTAACAAATAATAAAAGCTCAAAGATTAGTAATAGTTCTTCGAACTCCTTATCATATACTCCTAAAATCCTACCCTAAACAAGAAAAAAATATAATTTCAACAATTGCATATCCCCACCCAATTGGCGCATTCTAGCAAAACAAATCGCCGCCATGGCTCACGTTAGCAGCCGGCGGTATTTCAAAATGCCACAGCCTCCCCACCGCCTTCATGAGATGTTTCCGGCACAAAAATTCTTCGGCAAAAACTTTTTCCACCTTCCTATCAACGTCGTGAAGGAACACGTGCGTAACACCGGACCCTTTCCTTGACCGCGCCATGATGGCGGCGGAGAATATCGCCGTCATCCTTCCCGGGGCCTCCGGGAAGTACCCTCGAGGGGCATCGATCATGATTAGATCCCACTCCTTGCTGTAAACCTCTTCTGGCAACTCGGCCAGTGCCAGCTTACAGTTATAGTTGTTGCGTAGCTGCGCTTTGCTATATGAGCAATCTGGTTCGTTTCGATACGTGGCAAGAAGATCGTCTGCCTCCTTAAGTTGTGTGTGGTATTGCATTGTGTGTACCTGAACAAAAAATTACAATATTTAACGAATACCAACAAGTGTATAATATGGATTCTCTAAAGTTGAGAGATTGTATATAGTTGTATGTTTCAATCAATTTTAGTTATCAATTTACTTTTAGTTATTGAAATTATCAAAACTAGAGACCTCCATTAAGTTTATATAGTATTCATTTCGATCAATTCACTTCCAAAATGAAATTTCAACGTTGAGCAAATCTTTTTTCTTTTTTTTTGTTTGTCTCAATGGTAACAATGTTGTCAATTTCATTCACGAGCAAATTCTTGTATTACAGAATCATTATCTATTCAATTTCTACGAGCTCAACAAAATATTTGATGCTCATAACCGAAATAAAAGATCATGCACATATGTAACTTATCGAACCTTGAGTGTGGGGGCATTCTTGAGGACAGAGCGGACCCACCTCGGGTCTTCTTCGAGAAATATGGTGGTGCCATGTGGATTTAGTGAGGTCCACATCAAAGAGTCTCGCCCGAGGCCAAAAACTAGAAAATTACATGGGGCAAAAACCTTAAGAACATCGAAAGTGACCGAAATTTCTTCCAAAGACTGTTGTGGAGTGACGGGTGTGGTGGCGTAGTGGAGGATGGCCTGTAGTTGGATCGGGGTCACGTCATAATCTGATACGAATCGGGAATCCGTAGTTGAACAAAGAAAATTTCGGTTGCCAGAACGAACAAAATCCGATACAATAAAACCACAAATTACAAATCCGATAATTGCAACGCCAACTAGCCACGATTTCTCAGGAATTGGCTGCCTGTTCTTCATTTTCCAGTGAAATTTTTCCGAGTGAATGTGTATTGATTTGTCTAGTTTGGTTTTTAGTTTCTTGATGTCAGTAAAGCATGGAGTGAATTTCTATTAGTGTGTGGTATAAAATGAGTGTTCCAATTTTATATATACACGTAACCAAGAGGAGAAAATTGGAAGTTAAGAAAATGAATCGGTATTAATTTTAATTAATTACTGATTAGAATTAGTTAATCGATGTCCATATAACTGTTACAAGTGTTGTCTTGTGAATGTTCTTGTTTCTATATATGGAAGTTTATCTATTCTCTCTCTCGTCTGTGTGTTTTTTTTTTTGCAAAAGTAAATGAAAATGGTGGATTACTACATATATGGGACAAATTTGACTACAATCATTATTTTTCTAATTTCTTTTATTTACACGCGTAAAACAATTGTATTCATGGAGGCGATATTCATTTTATATGATTTAGAATTATGTATAGATGCAATTTTAATTTTTGGTGGCAAGAGTTTCTGAGTTCTGTGAATTATTGTATAGACCAACAACTCTGAATTCTCTCCTATGAAATTAGTTGTCGAAAACTTTATAACCTGAAGAACATGGTTTATGGTTTGTCGGATAGTTCTATTTCGCTCTTTTTAATCTTTTGTTTTTCCTTATACAGATTTTTCCGGTCATGCATTGCTTGTATGATATCTATTCAATGCTACCTTTTGTCTTTGATGTACTGATTAAGTGATTATGATTTAGAAATAAAATATGCTACTTTTCTATCGAAATAGAAGTCGAGGCCAATATTCGGCGTTGATCAATGATAAGTTATTTTTCATTTCTTTGGAAACAATAGCAAAACGGTTGAATCGAACCTCTCTATTGCCCATTCTTGTCTCCGTTTCTAGGGCAAGAATTCGGTACTCAATCTTGAAGAAGACATTAACTTTCCTTTAATTCCCTCTCAATTTTGCCTGCGCCATGTCTCAGGTACTCTATCTCGATTTTAGTTTCTGTATTCTTTGTTTTCTGTAAGGGGAAACCTAGAACATCCAAAGAAAATGGTTTGTTTTTTCGCTATTCGAGAATTTAGCTGGACTTGAACAGAACACGTGGTCGCGTTGTGATTATGTTTGTATGTTGTAGAATTCAATTCAAGTTGTGGATTTATATTCAAGACTCCGGGTTTTATTTGGCGAAATAATGCGGATGTTTAATTTTGTATGTTCAGGTCGACAACGGAAACTCTTCCGCTGCCAAGAGGGCTAGAACTGACGGTATGTTAATGGTTTTCTTTAGTTAGACTCGATGTGAAATGGTATATGGATTGGCTGATGAAATAGGGCGAAAGTAAGACGAATTAGTAATGATTGATTGGCTGGATTTGTACAATGTTGGATCTTACTCTGTTTATTGTTCAATAGGTAGTCGCAGGGATGATGATTGGACTTGTCCAAGTTGTGGCAATGTTAACTTTTCATTCAGGACTACTTGCAATATGCGTAATTGTACCCAACCCAGGCCTGCTGATCATAATTCAGTAAGTAGTTTTTAGGTTGACTTTTCTGTTATATATGGAGAACATCTTTGGAACTTGTCTAGAATTTGGAAACTCTAGTGTCTCTTGTCCAGAGCTATAGGAGCCAAGGAACATTCTTGATTATCTATGCTCAATTTCATGTCTAGGATTATGATAC
>CAOJBJ011382684.1:0-10327 GCA_948291685.1 Euphorbia celastroides | reverse complement strand
CTCACACAAAATGCAACTTAATGTCAATGTGTTTTGTTCTTTCATGATAAATAGAATTTTTACTCAAATGTATAGCTGATTATGAATCACAGTTTACAGTAATACAATTCTGCACAATGCCAAGTTCAGTTATAATGCCTTAAGCTATAATGCCTCTTTAATAGCATCAGTTAATGCAATATAATCCGCCTCAGTAGTAGATAATGCAACAACATGTTGAAGGCTTGATTTCCAACTAATTACATTACCACCTAAAGTAAAACAATAGTCAGTAGTAGAACTTCTCTTATCAAGGTCAGCTGCATAATCTGAATCACAAAAACCTTCTAAATGAAATGCATTATTATTTGCATATTTATATACTAAACACAAATCAGCAGAACCAGACAGATATCTACCAAGCCATTTCAATGCAGACCAATGAGTTTTATCAGGTCTAGCACACACCATAACATACTTAAAAGATCCTACCACATTTTGATATGATACATTATTCATAAAACTCAACTCTTCAGCAGTTAAAGGTTCTTTACTAGCTGACAGTTTAAATTACATGCCAATGGGATACTAACAAGTTTATTTTTATTTAACTCAAAAGTTTCAAGTACTTTAGCAATATAATCTTTCTGAGTTACAGTCAAGACACTTTTATTCCTATCCCTAGAAATATCAATACCCAGAATTCTTTTTGCAGGACCTAAATCCTTCATTTCAAACTCTGAATTTAACTTTGACTTTAATTTAATTATTTCTAACTTACTTTTAGAAGTAATTAACATATCATCTACATACAACAACAAGTAGATAAAAGAATTATCATCAAGTTTGTTATAGTACACACAGGAATCAAACTTGCTTCTTTTCATTCAAAATTTTATCCTAAATTTTTGCAAGTGATTATTTAAACCCTCGCTATTTTCCTGGCAATTACATTCAATATTTTAATTTTTTGAAATTTTGTAAAGGAATAAGGCTTCTATTGCAAAATCGGTTGCAAGTCAGAAAATCTTCAAGGGATTATTTTCCCTTGCAAGCTTTCCGGTGCAGATTGTAATTTTTCTTATAGTGTCATTATCAAGGTTGCCATGTAAGAAAGTAGTTTTGACATCTAACTGTTCAAGTTCAAAATTTAACAAAGCAGTCAAAGATAAAATTAACCTTATTGACACAGGCTTGACTACAAGAGAGAAAATCTCCTTATAGTCAATCCCTTCAACCTGTGCATAACCTTTTGCCACAACTTTGACCTTAAATCTGACTTTTTCAACACCAGTTATGGAGGGTTTCTTCCTAAATACCCATTTACAGTCTATTACTCTTTTACCTTCAGGCTTAGGTACTAAGGTCCAAGTGTGGTTTTTTAGTAAGGAGTGAATTTCCTCCATGGTAGCATGCCATTGATCCCATTCCTTACTTTCTCTGGCTTGAGAGTAAGACTTGGGATCATCAGACTCAAGATTAACAACATTACACACAACATAGTTAACCAAATCAGAGTAGTTACAGTCATAGATAATGAAATCATTGAACGTAGTAGGCAATCAAGTTTCTCTTCTAGGTCTTTGAACTTTATTTACAGGATTAACTATGTTATCAGGTTCAACATCTTGTTCAGCTTCAACATGATTCTCATTTAAATCTAAATTCTCATTATTAACAAAATCAACATCTTGATCATTGTTGAAGTTATCAGGTGGATTTACAGGGTTATGACTATTTTCAAGTTCAGTTAACTCCACCTCAAACAAGCTATTGTGTTGCTATTTATCTTGATTATCATATTCAATAACCTTAGGAAATAAGTTTTCATTGAAGGTTACATTTCTACCAATCACAATTTTATGCTCAGTAAGAGACCACAGTTTGTAACCTTTGACTCCATAAGGGTAACCAATGAAGACGCATTTCTTAGCCCTAAGTTGTAGTTTACTTTCATTATTGTAAAAATATGCCAGACAACCAAAGACTTTCAGGTTATTATAAGAGACTGGTCTGTTATAAAAAAACTTCATTTGGACACCTAAATTTGAGAGCTGAGCTAGGTGATCTATTTATTAAATAACAAGCAGTAGCTATTGCCTCTACCCAAACTGAGTGACTTAGACCTGATTGATGCAACATACATCTCACTTTATTTAAAATGGTTCTGTTGTATCTTTCAGCTACACCATTCTACTGTGGTGTATATGTGCATGTCTTATGTCTAACAATACCAGTTTTTGACATAATTCATTAAACTATGTATTTATAAACTGTAACCCATTGTCAGTTCTTAAAGTTTTAATCTTGGTGTTTAACTGTTTTTCAACCAAAGTTTTTCACTCAACAAATTTTTCAAACACATCATATATATTCTTTAAGAAGTACAACCAGATTTTCCTAGAAAAATCATCTATAAATGACACAAAATATTATTTGTTAGACAAGGACAAAGGCACAAAACTTGAACCCCATAAGTCACTATGAATGTATTCAAGTTGTCTTTAAGATAGACTTTGAGCAGCTGTGAAACTTAACTTGTGAGATTTACCCATGATGCAAGTTTCACACTGTTCAATCACTTCAATTTTAGGAAGGTTTAAATTTCCAGATCAACCTAGTTCATTTAACCCTTTTTTCTGTGCCACCTAATCTATTATGAGATAGCTTCATTTTAAATTGATTAGTCACATTCAAAACAGAACCAGTATAGACAAATCCCTTTAAATAATAGAGACCTCTAGACAGAATACCTCTCAAGAGGCATCTATCACTTCAAGCACTCCACCTTCAGCTTTATACTGAAGTCATCTCTTATCAAGAAAATTGAGTTAAATTAAATTTCTTTTAATTTTAGGCACATATCTCACTTTAGTTAAAATAATCTTCTTTCCTAAATGATTTAACAACTGAGTTTTACCTATTCCTATGATGCTACAAGAGGAATCATTCCCCATAAGGACCTTTCCACAGTCATTTGGTTCAAATTCAATGAACCAATTCCTCCTAGGGGTCATGTGAAAGGGTACAACCTGAATCCATGAACCAAGACTCAGCATCCGTAGTTTCACTAATAGTGAATACCACAGCATCATCAATTTCAACTAGGTTATTATTTCCAGTGTTAATATTATTCAAGTGAGTAGGTTTTGGTGGTTGTGATGCACCAGATAGCCTAAGCCTACAATACTTTCCAGTGTGTCCAGGTTTCCAACAGAAATAACAAATGTACTGTTTCTTAGGCTTTTTCAATTGTGCTTGATTAGCCTGTTCAGTTTGTTTGTTACTGTTGTTATCATTACCTTTATTCTTGCCTTTACTAGATTTAGACTTGTTTTTACCCTTTACAAATATACCCTCATCAGTTTCATCTTTAGACTTATTTACAGATTTTACTTCAAGTTCTTTCATTTTAAGGGAAGAAATAATGTCATCTACTTCTAAAGTTTCTCTCCCATATTTTAAGGCTTCTTTAACAATTTTATATTTATCTAGAATAGAATTTAAAAGGACTATACACTGATCTTCTTTTGTTACAGTTACTATTGCACTTTCAAGTTCTATTATAAGCCTCTAAAAGTCATCAAAGTTTTCATCAACAGATTTGTTGGGGTTCATTTTATAGGTAAAAAACTTCTCTTTCAGAAATGCAATCTTAGTAGTGTTAGATGTCATATAAAGGCTTTCCAACTTAAGCCACAACTTTGGAGTTGTATCTTCACCTATCCAAAAGATTCAAAACAATGGTAGAATAGGCAAGTTCCATTAAATCTTGTTTATCATGTTTAGAAAGAGTATCAGGTAAACTATCTATTCTAGAAAGTGCTTTAGAGTACTTTTGTTGTACTAAAACTGCTCTCATCTTTTCTTTCCAAGTGACAAAATCACCTTTGCCATCAAACTTATCTAGACTCACTTTAGCTATAGACATGATTTATGTGCTTAATAACTAAGGAATCTATACACTATAACAGAGAGAGACAAGAAATAAGACACAACAATTTTAGGAACACAAGAACAAGTATATCACAACAAAGAAAGGGGCAACTCTCAGTAGGCATTTAAGAAAAGTAGCAAGAAAACACAGAAAGCAGAGAGAAAGAAGTACTTACAGTGAGGAAGTTTTAACTCTTTTCAGAGTTTTTCTTTTAACAGTGTTTATAAAATCACAAGAGGAAAAATAAACAGAGTAAAGGAAAGATGTTACCAGTCATTTGCTGCGAAATCCTAGTGATGACAAGAATTGAGACAAATCCAGGACTCACTCGCGTTTTCACCAAGAGGCGTGAAAAAACAACAACAATAAATCAGTAATAGATCTTGAAAGAAAAAAAATAAGCAAAAGATGAAGAAAAACAACAAGATTGTCTAGATCGAACAGTTCTAGGGTTTCAACTTTCACAAAACAAAGAATCACAAGAAAGGAATCAGATCGATGCAAAATAGCGGAAGCAGTTAACAAAGATCGTGAAAATGCTCTGATACCATTTGTAAACCTAATTCCTTTTTTAGATTGTGATTTAAACAAGCAATCAAGAAAAGAAACAAACACAAAACACATATATTTAAGTGCTTCCTCCCAAAACTCGGTGAAGAGGGGGAGTACGTGCACTGTGAAGTATAGGAGCAACTTTATTAGGTATGACACTGAAGACCTAGCAAAATTGGTACAAGAGTACAAGATCGAAGCAATTGTTTCAGGGAAATATATAATCAATCACAAATACTCTCATAAACTATCAATATATCGATAACAAAAACCATAAACTAGGGCTAATACCACTTGAGAGCAGCACCCAACAATCACTAATTGCACTTAACATTTCAATCCAAAGTGTTGTACATGATCATCGGGTTTTAACATATAGGCATTAAGTAAAATAATCATATTGGTAGGAACAGATAAGTAAAAAGAAGTTAGTACGCATAAAGGGGAAATTATATACGACTCCCGTTATTCCACGTTATAATAATGTCATTCCATTTAAAATTAAACACGTGTACATTTAACATTGTTTTTCTCTTTCTTAATGGACGCTTCTTCATTCCATTTAAAACAATGCTAAGGGGTAGCCCATTTTAAGGGACAAAATTCATTAATTTGACATTTCTTATGCCCCCACATTGTTCCAAGTGTAGGGCAACCCTACCCTTCGTTCAATGCCTACAATTTAATTACAAACCCCACGCCTAATTATGCAATTAAATATTTAATAATTATGTTGGGTTTGAATGTAATCATTTATGTAAAGCAGCAGACACAATATCTTCCTTTTCTTAAAGCAACCCTTATTCCACGCCCACTACCAACCATTTTCGTTGATGAATTCCTTTACTAGATTATTCAGTCAATACCATTATCAATTGAGGAACAATATGTATTTCAGTCAATTCAACAGACAAATAAAAGAAATATGAGCTTTACTCTTTAGTCGCACAACAATAATTTTGAATTCAATTTTCTTATTTTTTGAAACAAAAATCTCAAAAATCCTATATATAACATGATTTGAATTCAAACTTTATTATATATAATTTATTGGAATAGAATTGACTGGAAAAATGTGCGTTCAGTACAAAAGTAATCAATTTCTTTTATCAAATCCAACTAAAGAAAAGAGAAACGAATTTTTATTTCCCTCTTAACATATTCCGTTTTTTACTTGTGTGTAAACGGTATATTGATTTTCTTCTTTCTCTGATTCATAGCACAAAATCAGAGAATAAGAGAAACTGAAAATCTCAAAGTATTCAAGGATGCCCCATAAGAGCATAAAATCAAGCGATGAAATTAACAACTAACAAAATTACCGTATCTCACCAATTAGAAAGAACAATAAAGAAAAACCCATCGTAGTATTTACAATAAAAAATCATTAGGAAAAAAGGAACGTTTCCCGTGCCCAATCGATCGAATTCATGAAGTTCGGGGCTGATTGAATAACGGTTGGAATTTGGGCCTTGAACCGAGAGATAAATCAGTGGATTTAGATGTGTCGGGTTGAGTAGCGACTCGTTAACAAGATGGACACATAGTTAGAGTAGTAGGAGGAAGTTGCATATGCATTGGATTTGATGTCTTTAAAGATCTCAATTCTTGAACTTCTTTTTGTAGTCTTCTATTCCCTTCTGTTAGTGTCTCACAACCTCTCTTCAAGTACTCACAATCCACTTCCGATTGCTTCAATTTTGTCCTATAAACAATATAATATTAACACAATATTCAATCTAAACCTTATCTGAAATGAATCGAATGGCTCGTTTAGTTTATAAAATAGAGAAAAATGAATAAAAAATGGATGAAATGAGAGTGTATTTGTCTCTAGTCTGTCATTGGATGGATGACAAACGCTCGACTATATTTTTCACTTTTTCATTCATTTTTTCGCTATTCCATGGAATGATTGTTCCATGAACCAAACGAGCCTGAATTCCATCGAGAATTAGGGTTTCGAGATAATTTGGAAATTATCAGTTTCTCATTATATTTATGACTTCTTTGTAAAGCTAGAGATGCTTATGTTATAACTTTTGTAATTATACCTCGCCTTGAGGTTAAAGTTTAGTAATAGGCCCAGAGTAATTTCTTTAGATTTGTAAAAAAATGTCAATCTAGTTGAGATGTTCGGCTCCCTTTTGAACAATATCGATTAATTCTTTAAAAAAAAGTCTTAGTAGATACCTTGCTCGTCGGTTTTGGAACCAGACTTCTACTTGGAGGGGGCGAAGATTGAGCTGGTGTTCAAGAGCAAGCTCATTTCCAAATTAAATCCGAATCAGAATCGATAACTCCAATTTTTTTAAAAAAAGAAAAAAAATGTTGTTATTGACATACAGGATTGAGAGTAGTGTGCTCTTTGAAGCTCTCTTCAAGAAAAGCAGACTGCTGTTTGGAAAGCCTGAGTTTCTTTCTAGTGCTACCGTTGTCTTCTTCATCGCTTTCTCTCTCTGCCTTTTGAAACGATGACGCTTAGCTGGTCGGCGGCGAACATCAAGCAGCGGCTCCCTTTTCAACCCTATTCACATCTAACCCTTTTGCCGCCTCTGAACAAAAAAAAAAAAAATCAACTTTTGATTTTTCAACTCATAAAGAGGATAATAAGACAGTTGGTTAAAGGCATGTAGCTCACCAAACCAGATGACATTAAGATAGGGAACATAAACCGACCGAACTAATATTGGCCAATAACCAGGACTCATCGACTAATATTAAAATTGACTCAATTATTAAAGTATTGAATTAATCATGTATTAAAGATAAACCAATTAATCGGGTGTTCTTAGCTCCAAAGAAATTCCAAAGTTGTAAATAAGAACAAAACCTATATACGAAGGAAATACCAATTTATGAATTAGCAAGATACAGACCACCAATATAGCTTTTTTGATTATATGCAAATTAAAATCCCATCCAATCAGTTGATATTCAAATTTTTCCTGTTAGTGAAATTATGATAACTAAGAATCTAGAGTTGTTACTGTTGGCTGCAATTAGCTCATGAGATGAGAGAGAAAGTGTTGCTAAACAAAATCCCAGAAATCATGTAATTAATCGTAGGGTACAAAGAACTTGAATCGCTGCAAGATTGTTTACACAAAAGAGAAAAAGAAATCATAAGAATTAGGGATTTTTTTTGGTACCGTATTGAGAAGAAGGGCAAAGAAAGGGAAGTTGATTATGACGAGGGACAGGCGTATTAGGGAGAAGATCAAGCTGTATTAATGGTGAATATTTTGAAGGATTATGGTCATAATCTAAAGATTCTTTCTTGATCCTTTTTCCTCTGAAGTGATTCAGTTGATCCTCTTCTTCAGTATCTTCATCTTCATCTTCGAGTTGTTGTTTTGAATCGGGATTAGCAGAGATTGCTAAGGCCATGCAAAACCCTAAATTGGCTTTGTTTGGAACAAGTGTGGCCTTCTCCATGAACCCAAATGAAGGCTTTGAAGTTGTTTCCCCTAAGCTTAATCCAAGCTCCATTTTTCGATTGAGAAATTTGAGATAAAAGGATGGTTGGGTTTGTCTTTGGGGGCGAAAACACTAAAAGGAGTCTTTTATAGAGAAAAAAGACAATAGGTTGAATGATATTGTTATAATAATTCCAAATGATAATGTAAACACACATTTTCAAACTGGTCTCTTACTTTTCTTATTAGACTACACCTTACACTGTACGCCATCCTCTGCTCGTCAATCCAATCATATTTGATAAATGACACTGAAATTTATGGAAAAACATCCCCAAAATTATTATTTAGTCAATACTTAATTGCTTAAGTAAAACTGTATACTAATATAAGCATTTCTCTCCTTTCCTCTTCCACACCTGTTCTTGTGTTTTTAGTTGTCTTTGGCATTCATATTGTTACATTTTGTGACAATAAAATTAGAGATTTTATCAAATATTTCAGGGTGAATACATCATTAGGTCCCCAGCTTTTTTCCAAAAACCATTTAGGTCTCCAAACTTTTCAAAGGACCCTGCAGGTTCCTCAACTCGTGAAAAGTGCACCAACTAAGTCCTTCGGATGCACAAAACCACTCTCACTTAAGAGAGTGGGCTACAAGCGCCCGCCACCTGTCGAGTTGGAAAAGTCAAACCAATCCCGACCCGACACATGGCAATTTCTATTTAAAAAATAAAATTATATAATTTTAACCCATTTACCCTACCCATTAGCCCATTTACTCTATCCATTAACCCATTAATCTAATATCCATTAACCAACATCACCCCTACCCTAGCCCAGCCAATTTTCCGGCTAATTTCTCAAACACCTCCTCCTCTTTCACCTCAAACCTCTCCATTTCCCTCACCTCGTTTCTCTCCCTTCGTCGCCCATGCCCGGTGCCGACTTTCTCGCCTCCTAATCCACCCTAGACCTCCCAATTTGCTTAAAGTTTATCAGTCCCATAACAAATTTTGCACATGAACTTCATTTTTTGTTGTTTTTTCATGGTTTTTGTTAGATTTGGCTAAGTAATTGAAGAAATAATTGAGTTTTGGGTTGTTTTTCGTTTTTGTTGCCGGAAAAGCCTTAGAAATTTTCTTCAGAATGTTGTTGGAGTTTGGGTTCAAAATCGTCCGAATCGAAAATGTTGGGCCTAAGTTTGGGAATTCAAAATTGTCGGAATTCGAAAGTGGGGCTGAGTTTTAGGGGGGTTCAATATCGCCAGGAATCAAAATTGGGGCTGAGTTTGAGGTTCAAAATGGTCAAAACCCAGTTGCCGGAAATTCGTCGGGAAGTTGCTGAAAATTTGAAAAATTCAGCCATTGTCCTCTCTTTTCAACGTTTGCCACGTTGGATACCGCGTCAGCGTCAGGGACCTGAGAGGTACACTTTTCAAGTGTTGAGGGACCAGCTGGGTCCTTTGAAAAGGTTGAGGATTTAAATGTTTTTTGGAGAAAAGCTTGGGGACCTAATGATGCATTAATCAATATTTCATTGTACTTTATTTTTTTCAGCTGTGAATCCATATCTTTTTAATCCAATGTGACTGATAATTTTACGATTGAACATCAATTTCCAGTTATTGTTTAATATGAAAACATCTCCAATATATTATGAATTCTAAGATTAGGTGATATACAGAATAGACATTCAGATTGATTATGTGGTAAGATAGACATCACAAAGTAAAAAATAATTTCAATAGATTGTTTATTTACATGTCAATTATAATTTTAAAATAAAAATAATAATAATATAAAAAAAATCAATAGAATTTATCAATATTAAAATAATATTGAATTAATTACACAATCTTCATTTGATGTTTATTTGTGAATAATTAAATAAATAAGGCTATATGCATCATTGAGCCCCTAACGTTTTTCCGAAAAACCATTTAAGCCCCTAACGTTTTAAAGTGGCCGTTTAAGCCCCACGTTTCTAAAAGCGCGACATTTAAGCCCTTAAATCCTACGTGGCAGATGACGTGATAACTTTGACTTTGATAGGAGAGTGGTTAACTTTCCGGGAACCATTTTCTTGTGACAGAAGAATTCCGGCAACCATATTTCGGCGACGTCAGAACTCTAGTGACTATTTTCCGTTGACGGCAGAACTCCGGTGAGTTTGTGAGTTTAGGCCTCAACTGGTGACCCGCAAAGATCGAGCCCTCAACTGAAAATTTTGGCAGAGGTGAGGCCCTGAATAGGGCATTAGGCCAAATTTTTATTAAACTATACCACGTGTTGGGTCAGGATTGGTTTGACTTTTCTAACCCCGACACGTGGCGGCGAGTGTAACCCACTCTCTTGGGTGAAAGATTGGGTTTGTGTATTTGAGGGGTTTAAATGATGCGCTTTTAGAAACGTTAAAGACTTAAACGACCACTTTGAAA
>CAOJBJ011381801.1:0-11376 GCA_948291685.1 Euphorbia celastroides | reverse complement strand
ATTTCCAAATTTTTAAAAATTCTAGATAATGATAAAATATTATTAAGTTTTTAACTATTAAATTTATTAATTAATAAATGTATTTTATAAATTTTTTTATAAATTTAATATAATTACAAATGACATATTCGTGCATCGTATGAGGCACTACGTATACGCTAGTGGGAATAAATGGAGAAAATGTATCATTTTGAAAATGAAAGTGGAAAAAATTGCTTTTGTTTCAATCAATGTTTTCTGACTGATAACAAATATTGTGGAGCTCAGAAAATTTTGAAATATTAATACAATGATCGAAATAGATTCTAGAAACCACTGAATATATTATGGTAGAAAACGACTTGAACAAAATTCATTTTTCCATATGATAATAACACTAAAAGTTGAATTTTTGGGCCTAAATCTATTTTTGAAAAGTTTGGGGCACTTTTAGACACATGTAATAATTATTTTAGGATAAACAACCAAGTACACTAAAAATGTTGTAAAAATAATCTTGTTGTCACTGTATTACATTTTTTTTTATGGAAATACGCTCATTCAATTTCATTATTTTGATTATATTCTCTTCACACTTTTGCTGCTACAAAAACTGAATTCTCAAAGCCATTACCCCGTCACTTCTCCCCGGAGCTGCCCCGCCGTCGCTTCTGCCCCGACATGCATCACAGGAAAAATTAAGTGTATTTTTTTGATAGAATACAGTGGGCTCGAATCAAAGCTTTATTTTATCATGCTTTTGTCGGGGTGTATAAGCAAGTTATTTGGACCTAATATCTAGTTAGGTGTTGTCAAGTTATTGAATTTTTTGATAGAGTTTAATCGGATGACGAGTATATTTTTTAATAATTTTTTTTACAAAATTGATTTTCAATATAACTCCAATTTCCTGCACTTTCCCTTTCATGTCCCCTCAAAAAAATTCCCTTGACACTCATTCACTCCTTTAAAACCACGAAAAATTTTGCTCACTCACATGATGGTATTGGAGTCCCATGCAAGTTACACTTCTCTTTATACATATCTTCTTGTGTGTATTTATCTCCTATTTAGTTAAAGTATTTATCTCTCATGTAGTAAGAGTTACTCTATTGTAAATCAAAATAGGTAGGGATCTTGTATAATATATTGAACAAATCAAGTTAATGAAAATCCCTTCTTAACAATATCTACACAACTTTGAGTGACCACTCAGTGATGCAAATATTTAGAGGAACTAAAATTCAAGATGGGGAGAAACTTTACTTTTATCCTTAAAGTAGCATTATTTATAACAACTTTTTGAAATATGTCGCGTGATATATATCGACTAATAACAGAGTCAATATTTTCAGCCGACCAACGTAGCTATGCCAGCTCGAATGTTCTTCACTTGCATGATACAGTGATGGTAAACAATTCAGTAGCTGACTAAATTGGGTTGGTCAACAACCAAATCTAACTAAGAGGACTCATTCTTCTGCTTCGAAGCCCGGTCAAGCCCATAGGTCTAATTCGAGATTTAATACCTATCCATCAAATAGTAAGAGAACTAGACCCCACTAGGGTGGGGCGCTCTGACCGTTAATCGATAATCATTTCCTGCCAATAAAAGAATTCAAACGAATCCTTAAAATATGAATTTAACTTAAATTCTCCAATTTCTAAATTACCTAATTTCTTTATTTTTAAATTCTATAATTCCTTAATATCCTAATTTATATGAACCTTAATTTCCTATTTGTTATTTGTTAGATTTCCTTAATTTCCTTTTCCTTAATATCATTTTATATTTTTATATTAGTTAATTTCAGTTTTTAATTTAGTTTCCATTCTTATTTCAATTTCAATTTTAATTTTGGTTTGATTTTTGGATCTTCATGATTATGACAAATGAGTAGTGAAAGCTGTGTAAGTTTTTGACTGAGTGATGGTGATGAGGTGGTGGGAGGTAATTTCTCGGATATTTTGGTCATGATTTGAGTTTTCAAAGTTGGGTATAAGGGTTAATGAGTTTTCACTCTCTTTACTTTCTAAATTATCGCCATGTCAGTGCTACATCAGCATAAAGGAGTTCAGTGATGCTTTTTAGACAAGTTTGAGGTGACGAGAGGAAAACTTGATAGTTTAGGAGGCAAGGAGCTATTAAGGACAACATTAGGGAGGTTCCGATTAATAGGCATATTTTTTATAAACAGATTTGTGAGAAGAGAATAATGATGAAGAAAGATAAAATGTTTGGAAAAAATGGAGGATTACAAAAGGAAGAAAATTAGAGGAACATATATATATATATATATATATATATATATATATATATATAAGCATAAGCCACTAAATAACAGGATGCAATGCCATAAATAAAACTTTTATGCAAGTAAGATAATACTTAACCCACATTTGTTTATAGAAGTAAAAAAAATTCTTAAAAGGAATACAAGGGATATATAGTAATGCAGAAATAGCATCAGGAAACTTACTAATCTGATGCCTGTTGTAGTTTTCTTTGACTTTGTTCAACGCTTGGTAGTTTTATGTTTTAGATTTTAAGAACTTTCCTTTTTAAATGCTTGTAGAGAATTACTTGATTAGCTTTGGGATGCCAGTCTCTTCAAGAGTTGAGACAAGGTTGAAATTGAGTAAAATTTTCCCGACTCTGTTTTAGTTAAGATTGTGGAAGTTCTTGGTGTTTCTTATCTCTATTTTTAGCACGCTACAACTTTGTTCTGTTATGTTTTGTGAATGAAGTGTATTTCAATTGGGAATCATGAAAACACTTCTTCAGTATGACAATTCTTTTTTTTCTTGTGACAGTGTTATGGACTGAGAATAGTTATTTTTATTTTTACTTTCTATTGCACATTTTAAGTTATTAAGGCTTCGTTGTTGTTTTGCGTGTGGTCAGGGCTGGCTCTTAGGTGGTACATGTGGTGCGACCGCACATGGCCCAAGTATTGCGGGGCCTCAAATTTAGTTCGGGTTTTAAGCTTTAAAAGAGGTACCAAATTTAAAATATATAATGTAACATGTAATAAACAGGAAATGTAGTGGGCGTAGTGGTGAAGCAGCGTATTTGGTTTTCCATGCGCGCGAGCTCGAGTCCCTCACATTGCACTTTCTTTGCCTTTTTTTTTGGCCAAAATGCCTTAATGCAAGTATTCAACCATTATTATTTTTAGGCCTAATACAGCGTGACCTCCTGAAGTTGTCTTGAATTGCCCCTCGTTCCTCTCATCTCTTTGAACTTGTCTAAAAAATGCCTTTAAACCTACAAATTCTACATGTCAACTTATGATTGGATGAAAAAAATAAAATTTTGGAAAAATCAAGCCAATTAGAAATAATCATGTAACGTTTAGGGAGTAAAATGATGCATTTTTGTAAGTTGAAGGGAGCTAATAGATTCATTTTTTTAAAATTTAGAAGGGCGAGAAGAACTTTTGAAAGTCAGGGGGCGAGGGGCAATTTAGGACAACTTCAGGCCTTATTTTTAATTTTACAATTAATACTTAACATCAAGTAACTATTTTTCAATTTTGAAGCCATTACAATTTTAGTATCATAATTTAATACTGCATTAACATTAACCATTGTTATCGTTTTTTCTTTTTCTGCCAAAGTACCTTAATTTCAGCCATTATTATTTCTAATTTTACAATGAATACTTAAACACTATTTTTCAATTTTGAAACAACACTTAATAAAAAGTTCAACACTACAATTTTGGTATAATAATTTAATTAAGAATACTACATTATAATTTTAACAATTATCATTTCTAATTTACAATCAATAGTTGAATACTTAAAACTATTTTTCATTTTTAAAACTACGCTTTCAAGTAAAAAAATCAACACTACAATTTTAGTATAATAATAAAAATTAAGAAGATTCACCACATTTATTGATCAATTTTGTTATGAAAACTTGGTAGCAAAAAATTAATTTTGTTGTAATATATCTTGCTATTTTAAGCAAAAACATAAATTTATGGGAAAAACAATGAAATACGCCCAAAATGACCCAAAATTAGGTCCGGTATACGCACTCAACTTTGAATTTATGGAAACACGCCACTTTTTTTGAGGTTTTGTAAATGGTACCCTTCTTTTCACAAAACCTGTAACCCTTCATTTTCACAAAACAACTCAGCCCCTTCAACCGCCGTCGCTAATCGACCCTTCAACCCTCGTCACCGACCGGCCATCCTCGCCGCCGTCATTCTCTTTCACCATCACTCAACCCACGCCTTCGGACGCCGGGAAATTTAGCCGAGAACCCCAAAATCTGTGAAAGCAGGTCTGCTTACTCCGTCTCCGTCGCGCCGCCGCTCTGATGTCGCCAGTTCCAAATCTCGCCAAAGGCCGCCGCTCCGGTGTCTCCAGTTCCAGATCTCGTCCAAGCTCCGGTGTCGCCAGTTCCAGGTCTCGTCCAAGATCCGGTGTCGCCAATTCCAGGTCTCGCCCAAGCTCTGGTGCCGCCAGCTCCAAATCTCGCCCAAGGCCGCCGCACCCCCGCTCCGGTGTCGCCAGCTCCAGATCTTGCCCAAGGCCGCCGCTCCGGTTTGTCCAGTTCCAAATCTCTCCCAAGGTCGTTGCTCCGGTTTGTCCAGTTCCAAATCTCGCCCAAGGCCGTTGCTCCGGTATCGTTTAGACTCAGATCCTGTTGAAGGAGCCGAAAAAGAACGTCGTTGCAAACTCGTCGACGAGATTCGAGTCCGACCGATTTCAAATCTCGTATTTTGTTGCTATTCTCATCTTATGAGTTTTCTTTGACATTATAGTTTTGTTGCTATTCTCCTCCTTCCATGCTATGATTTACCATCTTTGTTTAGAGCAGCTCCATTTGATATACTTTTGTATATTCATGATTTGCTGAGCTGTGTTGATTAATTTGATTGGATTTTGTTACTTTTAGTTGTTTGTTTGGCATGAGGAGCATTTTTGAAATTTTTGTTTGAAGTTATGTTTTTAAATTTTCTATGTAATTATTAGTTGTGAATTTGGTGTGGTTTTCTCGTTGGAGGAGCTTATGCTGGTGTCGCAGTGGTCAAGTTAGAAACTAGTTAGTTGGTTCATTCAGCATTGTGAAGTTGTTTTACTTATTAAGGGCTTTCTTCAATCCAAAATAACCTATACCTTACTTTGTAAACCTATAATGTTCTATAATGATCTACAATGTCATTTTTTAAACTTATTATGTTATTTTGTAAATATAAAATGATCTATAATGTCATTTTGCTAATATATAATGATCTATAATTTCATTTTATAATCCTATAATGATTTATAATGACATGCGAACCTATAATATTCTATCTTATAATGATCTATAATGTCATTTTTCAAACCTATAATAATCTATAATGTCATTTTGTAAACCTATAACGATCTATAATGATCTATAATGTCATTTTGCGAACCTAAAATGATTTATAATGTCCTTTTGTAAAACTACAACGATTTATAACTATCTATAATGTCATTTTGTAACATATACGACATTATATAAAAATGTTATAGCATTATAAATCATTATAGATCATTTTTATAGCATTAGAGATTATTTCTATAACATTATAGATCATTATAGATCATTTCTATAACATTATAGACCATTATAGATAATTATAGACAAAATCACGACATTATAGATCATTATAGAAAAAATATACAACCTTATAGATCATTTAAAAAAAATCTATAATTCGATTTTTTTTTCAATTTTTTTCTGTCAAAAGTATGTCATTATATATCTTATTTTAAAGATAAAATAAAACAAACAAAAAAAATCTAAAGAACCGAGTCTAAAAAAATTAACGGTTTGAGAGATATAGCGATTTAAAGTTTTGAAAATCGAAATTAATGAAGAGAGAAAAGGCTGATAGTGACATCTGGAGAGAGGGAAGAGGGTGCAAAAAAGGACAAAAAAGGGGTAAAAACATAATTAAAAAGTTGAAAGTCATATAAATAAGTAGAACCTTTATGTAAAGTTAGTAATATTTTGAAAATTGGAGTATATGGTACAATTTTCCTAAATTTATTGTATAAGGCCTACTTTTTAGGTTTCGCTCAGGGCCCGTAAATCTACGAGACGGCCGCCCTGCTTGTGGTGCTTGTGCACCATGAATCTAGTTATTGCCTATTGGGTGGGTGTTGATTGGTCTTTCAAGTATTAATGTTTCGGGAGAAACTTCTAAACTCTTGATCTAATGTCTGAAAGTACTTGCTAGGCACTGATTAAAATTTGCCAAAAGTACAGGGAGTTGGGGGCTTCTAAGTTCTTCCTGGTGCTAACTCCAATTTAACTTGGTGAAAATGGTTTCACTCCAAGAGCCCTTCTGGAAACTTGTGCATAGGACACAAAGGCAACATAGGACAACCTGTACTTAGTGTTTACACTAGCAAACACGTATACACATAATCAATATCTTTCAATTGCTGTGGTTGATGACTGGGGCAACAGCCTGTAATGCTCAAGTTAGAATTCTGCTATTTCCTTGGAATGGATCCATGGCTATAGATGGCACTCCTTTGTTACTTTCATGGTTCTTTCCTAAGACTCACCTTATTTTGAACTGATGTTGGAATTTGATGTTCTTGTATATACTAATTGTTTCTAAAACTTGCACTGTTTAAGTGTATTGAGCAATCGTTTTTTTCTGTTTAAGTGTCCAGAGTTCCATCAAACTGTTCAGCTCTGCAGTTTACAAGGAGATTGGGATGGGCTTAGATTCAGTGTCAACTGAACTCTTGGTCATTTAGAGCTACAACTCTGAATTTTTTTTTTATTGATGTGAGCCTAATCTGTTCCATTATATAGGATGGAAATGAAGTGTTCTTCAGGATTAAGAGAAGCACCCAACTGAAGAAGCTTATGAATGCATACTGTGATCGACAGTCTGTGGAGTTCAATTCTATTGCATTTCTGTTTGATGGTCGTCGTCTTCATGCTGAACAGACTCCAGATGAGGTTAGCATCCAACTTCTTTCTAACATTTTATAATTCACCTTAATTTATATGTCTAACATGTTAATCTTTCGATGCTACAGTAAGAAATGGAGGACGGCGATGAGATTGATGCAATATTGTTGCACCAAACAGGAGGAGCTGATGCCTATTAGGGTGTTGGTTTCTGTGCTTTTCATTTTTATGAACTCAAGTAGTGGTAGTAGTAGGTAATTAGTGGGTTTAAGTTATGTATGGTATGGAAGCAATATGTCTGGGGTATAGGGCATTTGCAATGATGTAATTCATATTAAGGGTGTGTTGATACTTACAGTTTCTACAGAGTTGGTCTGGATTCTATCTAATATTTTGTGTATTTTGATGCTTCAGTCTCTGTTTGCTTGTTGTTTGTTTGTCCTTAGTTTGCTCGCTCTGGCAAGAAGATAGCATTCTATTACTGTGTATCTTGCTAGGCTGAAATAAGGTTATTCTGGGACTGGTTTCAGTTTCTGAATAATGACTGATTATTAATAGTATTGTGCTGTGATTTCTATGTACCATCATGTTTGTTTTGGTTTACTCGGTTGTATGCATTTTTTTTCTGTTTTTCAAAGTGCATGCAATTTGACTATCTAACACCTTTGGGGAATTGACTGGCATTGTGATGCTACTTTCAAGGTATGGTATGATAAATTGGTACCATCATGGGGCCTATAAAAAGATTTCTGGGTTTCCGAAAGAACACTGAGGAGTGTTATAACTTCCCATTTTGCTTTTGGTCCCTGTACTGATAAAAAAGGCCGGGAGCCGGTTCAAGTAATTAATGGAATGTCCACTCTTTTGCTTCATCTTTACCATTTGGCTATGTATTGGATAATCGTGAAGAAAATAAACAATAGTCTATAATGTGTGTTAGGTTTGTTTAGTATGTATTTGGTCTCCTAAAAATTGTACTTCCATATAATATGGCTCCACAATTGTAATATACAAAGCTCCTGTAATGCTCCTCCATTTATTACAATGTATCTGGGACTACATCTATCAATCATCTTATGCTCTTGAATATGAAACTTAGAAGCTTCCAGCATTTTTGAACTTCGACACGATCATATCACCTCGTTTTACTTTTACTTCATTGGCCTTCATTAGGATGAACTGGTATATATCGCTTTGCCGTTACTTGACTCAAAATCTTTGTTATGTAAAATACTGAAAATTATTCAATCTTGATTAATTCTCGGGTATTAAGAAATCATAAAAAATTTAACTATAAATATTATAATGTTGATATCCTAAAAAGACGACTAAATTGGTTATGAAGAACAAAAATGGACTAGGAGACATCTAAGTTGTAACTAATTGACACAATGAATCAAGTCGGGCAAGATCAAGAAAAATAATGATCAGGATTTTGAAATATAGTGAACTTTTATGCTATAAAGAACATTTTTATTTACCTTGGAAATATAGAATAACAGATATTGCTTAGTATATTGTCAAATTATCATATTGAACTATAGTTTCCATAGTATTGACTGGTTTTTCTTCAAATAATATTTTCAGGTTCTCACATCGAGACATTTTATGTTTGGTAAGTTTCGAAGAATACAAGCATCCGATAACCAAATTTGTGAAGTGTATAACATGGAATTTGGAATATCATGTATACTGCTGTAACTTTCTTCAATCAAGTAGGAAAGCTAATGCTCCGTTGACATGGAAGTTGAATATTATGCGCAATATTGTACTCCCTTAAATTCAAAAGATGAGGGACGGAGGGTTTCGGTTGGGGTGGGGCATTTCTCAAGGTAAAGAGATAATAAAATTTTTGGTAAGAACAGACTACATATTTCAGCAAGAGTAAACAAATAAATTTATAGATTTCGGCCACTAAACAAGTAGATTTGAGCATACCCCCGACTGGGACGAGCTCGAGCCGGGTCTACTCAAGCTTAGCTAAACAATGTATAGCCCTAGCCCGATCCAACTTATATGAGATAAGATTCGTGCTCGGGATGGGTGACTATTTCAAACAAAGTTACAATCCAAGCCCAACTAGCGGGGCTGACAAATAATTTTTCGTAAAAAAAATATTATTAAAACATACTTGCATACAAGAGTTTTCACAAAAAAATTCAAATAAAATTAGAAAATACACCACTAAATGCATTTAACATCTATTTTTTATAAAGAAATTTGCATGAACATGAAATTGATCAATACGTTATATTTATATATGATAAATATATAAAATGTATTAATGCAATTCACTTATTTTACATGATATTGGGTCGGGTCGGGCCGAACTTTTCATACTAAAAGCAAGCCCAACCCACACAATAATGGGGCCTCAACAAGCAGTTCAGGCCGGGCTTAAACAGGGTTTTATTCTAATATCCTTATCCAAGCTAGTCCCATTTACGTCGGGTTTGGGCAGCGTGTCGGCCAACGAGCCCGTGCCTAGAATAAATTGTAAGTATATTTATCATATCGCACCTCTTGGGTTCGAAACCCTCTCATGTAGTATCAATTTTAAGTCTCAAATGCTAGACGTAGTGTAGTTAAAAGAGTGGATTTAACTACCACTCTCCCCCACCCAACCATTATCCTTAGGAATCGAAAAATTTATTTTTAAGGGGTTTGTACTTGTAAATTTGCAAGAAAAAACTGAAAGGAATGTCCAACTTTGCTACCAAAATTGATTTGCAAATCTGTAACCAAAGCATCAAGGACTGGTATCGTAATAAAGTCAATTCGATTCAACTCCGTGCATACCAATTTTTGCAACGAAACTTTTGCTGCAATTTAAATCAATAATTATCTTATATTGCTCTTTTCGCCATTATGATCGATATATGACATGCAAGAATATTTAAGACTAACAATGAAAAACATTACCTAAACCATACTTCCTCTGATCAAACGATTATGGTTTGAGTTGTGTGTGCGAAAGTATAGTTTCGAATCTTGGGAGGATATTATGAAGTTTGATCAGAGGAAGTTGTCGCACTTGTGGAGGGGAATAATTGCTTGTTGTTTTAAGGATAGTAAGAGTTGGAAGATCTTTTGTTCGAATGTGAGAGTAGTTATCGGAGATGGGAGATCATGTCCTTTTGGTTTGATAACTGGACATCCAATAGGCCGCTGGTGGATATTTTCCCTGACATCTTTAACATTTGTAATCATAAAGCCTGCTCGGTTTTGCAGGGTGTGCAGGCATTGTTTGAGAGTACTTCTTTTTCTAGACCTTTTTGGAAGCGTTCATTAAGGCTTTTGATTCGAGAAAGATGTGGCCTCCTTCGGTAATGGATTGCACTGTCGAATCCTTCATTATTTTCAGGAGATGTTGTCCCGTCATCCCTTAATCTTGTTGTGTCAGTCACTTTTGGCTTGGGGGAGGATGTTTTTATTTGGACTGATGATAGGTCAAAACAGTACTCGACTTCTTCTTTTTGTTTGAAGTTTTTCTCGGGCCAAGAGTGGACATCACCATCATCCGATTTTGTTTTGTTTTGGAGGGCTTGTTTGGAGCCTAAAGTTAAGTTTTTTGGCTGGCTTGTTTTTCGTAATCGTCTCCCAACAAAAAAGTTCATTTTCGATAGAGGAGTTTCAATCATCTCTGAGCCGACTTGTCCCTTTTGTGAGCATGTAGAAACTGTTGATCCTGCTCTTTACATTGTCATCTGAGTTACAAGGTTTGGATCCAATTTTTTGCCTTATTCGTCATCCAAGTTGTTGTTCCTGGCTCGGGTTTCGATTTCCTAGAATGTTCTTAAAGCACGGGCAATGCCAGATTTTTTTCTACGGCTCTATGGTTCTTGATTGCGCGGGTAATTTGGAAGCGTCGAAATCACTTTATTTTCAATGGAGAATTAGTTGAGGAGGATATTCTTTATGCTTGTCTTTATAGATGTATTTTTGTTTGTAAATTTAAGGGGAAAGGTCTGGGCTTTGAGGTTTTGGATGTTGTGAATTCTCCGAAACTCTTGTTATGTAGTTGATGTTTTTCGTCTTGGGTTGTATTTTGACTTGGGAATTCGTTTCCCATCTTAATGAAAAAGCGGGGAGGGTGTTTTGTAGGCAGACGAATGAACCAACCTAGTTGGGTAGTTCGCCCCGAAATTTTCACCCTTTTCGTTTCTTTTTTTCTTTGGGGGAACACATCGTTTCTCCGAGAGTTTTTCAGAAAAAAATAATAAAATAATAAAAGTAACTTTTCTAAACATCTGAAACCATTTTCCCAAACCTTGGTCAAAGCCCGTATATATGGACCGGATTTGGGCTCGATTTTATATAAAGCCCTACTTTGCTCGACACTGTAAAAGTTTGAAATCTTGAGTCAAATTTAATTTTCTATATAGATAAATCTGGCACGAGCCCATCCTTACCATAATAATTTTCTTTACTGGGTATATGTATATAGCAATTATTTTATATATTTACATTTTA
>CAOJBJ011381334.1:0-17373 GCA_948291685.1 Euphorbia celastroides | reverse complement strand
GAGGGTTTCTGAGAGGGAAATCAGTTGAAGAGGCAACCGGGTTGTTTGATGAGGCAATTGAATGTAGTATTGCCAATAGTTTCACTATTAATTCTTTCTTTTCTTGGCTCTGTAAAGAGGGTAAGATGAGCGAGGCGTGTAATTTATGGGGAAAAATGGTGAATAAAGGCGTGATTCCTACTGAAGTTTCTTACAACACGATGATTCTCGGTCACTGCAGGCAAGGCAACTTGGATAAAGCATCTGGTCTAGTTTCAGAGATGCTTGGTAAGAGTTTAAAACCCAATGTTGTTACATATTCTATTTTGATCCATGGATATTTCCAAAAAGGGAAACCCAAAACTGCTTTTAAATTGTTTGACCAAATGGTAAATGAAGAAATCGTCCCGTCAGATTTCACTTACAATACTCTAATTAACGGGCTTTGCAAAGCTGGTCGGACATCCGAGGCACTAATTATGCTGAGGAGTTTTGTTGTGAGAGGTTTTTCTCCATCGTGTTTAACTTACAACACTGTAATAGACGGTTTTGTAAAGGAAAGTTTAGTAAATTCTGCTTTGTCTACTTACAGAGAGATGAGTCAATATGGAGTTTCTCCAAATGTTGTTACTTACACTACCTTAATCAACGGATTCTGTAAGAACAACAGCATCGATCTTGCTTTGAAGATGCGAAATGAGATGAAAAGCAAGGGCCTTGAGCTCGATGTGACAGCTTATGGTGCTCTAATAAATGGATTCTGCAAAAGACGAGACATGGAAACTGCAAGTCAGTTCTTTAAAGAGCTTCTCAATGATGGGTTATCACCAAATGCAGTGGTTTACTGTAGCTTGATTACCGGCTACAAGAATGTCAACAAAATGGACATTGCACTTGAGTTTTATAATAGAATGTTAAACAAGGGGATTCCTTGCCATTTGCAGACATACACTTCATTGATTGACGGGTTGTTAAAAGAGGGGAAAGCGGTCCCGGGTTTTGATCTCTATTCAGATATGCTTGCTAAGTGTATTGTGCCTGATGAAAGATTTTATGGTGTTTTGATTAGTGGGTTATGTGGAAAAGGCGAAGTGGAAAGTGCCCTAAAAGTTATGGGGGAGATGGACCGAAAGGGTTTGAGGCCTAATGTTGGTATTTATAATGCACTGATTGCTGGGAATTTTAAAGCCGGGAATTTGCAGGAGGCTTTTCGGTTGCATAGTGAGATGATCGATAGAGGTCTTGTACCCAATGAAACTACTTATGATATTCTTGTAAATGGGAAACTCTGAAATGGGAATCCCGTTTTTGGAGTATCGTCTTTTTTGAACGGCTATTTGAGCTTTCACTTGGACTTTGGTAGTAATTGCACAGATTTTCATCAACCCCCTTCAAAGGTCAGTTACCCTTTCGAGTTTGTGTTATTTTGCTCTTATCTTTGAGATGGTTTTGATTTTGTTATTGCATTTTTCTAAATGTTCTAATTTTAGACCCGGACCATTGACTCAACAAGGGCATAGATATGAAGAATTTGGGGTTTATACACATTTACAGAACAAAGACTTGGCTGGCTCTAAGAATAGGTATGGTTTTGTTTTTGGTACTATGAATTGAATATCGGATATTGAGGTTGTTCGAAATAGGAGACTGCAATTGAGAACTAATTACAGAACCCTTCATGCTGGAAAATTCCTATAGATTGCTGATAAACTGCATAAAAATGATATTAAGACCCTGTCCTTTTGGATTGAATGGCTAGCAGCAGAACTGAACTGAAACTTATTGACTAAAACTTATTTGAAAATGAATGAAGCTTATATCAAACTAATGGCAATTAAATGACACTTAAAACTTATTTCAAATTCATTGAAAATTAGTGAAAGTAAAAGGGAACTTAATGGACATCTAATGGAAACATAACGAAATTGAACTTAATGAAGCTGAATGAAATTGAAACCGAAGTGAACTGAATGAAAAATAAGTTGAAAAGAACAAAGCCTGAATCCTAAATGTTATGTTAAGTAGCCCCTCAACTTCATTATCATCAAACCCCTAAACATTGTGATCCAGGCTCATTGAATCCATAATTTATATTCAGATTTGTGTTAAATATGGTTTTTTTTGTTCGAAATATCGTTTTTTGTTGCGTTGAAAAAGACCAAGTGGTTAAGAGAAACCGAACCCTAGTTAAGAGTGAAGTGGTATCATAGATTTGGTTGACATGTTATGAAAGTAACAATTTCCCGGTATTTCGTGTTTGGTTGAGATTTCTCCTGAATGTGCAGAGAGCGATAAGCTCTACCGATGATTTTGTGCCTTTAGCACAAGATACCTATCAACCAATAGCATGTTGACTGTTGGACAAAACCTCAATTGACCAACTAAGGCAAGTTCGGGCAATAAGAGGGTATAGTCACTTAAGTCAGGTCTCGAGTTAGATTTCCAGTACATGAGAAATAACCTTAAATGGGCAGGAGATTCGAACCCGACACATGTTTGTAACCAGCAACTTCGAACCGATTATTTCGATCTATATAACTTTTGTTGTTGTTGTGTTGTCTCTGAGATGTTTTTTTATTTTTCTATTTTGTAGGGAAAAGGGTATTTTGATAGGATATGATTTGAACAAAGTATAAAGAAATGTTTTTTTTAGGCTTTGTATTCCTAAATTTGGAACATGTACAGTTGGCCAAGATCTTGTACCTCCAAATTATGCCTGTAATTTAAGATTTAAAAAGAGACAAAGAGACAGTATATACTTGAATCATGTTGTTGGAATTTTGTTCACATTGAATTATACGCCAACAATTCTCAATATTACAGCTATTCATCTTATTATTCTCTCAAACAGCTCTGTTTTCAAGCTTTCAGCCTAAGCAACAGATTTCGGTTTTAAGAATGTAGTATAGTATAATTCCTCGTTTATTAGTATGAATATCAAAACGTGTTTGAAGCCAAATTTGGTATACTAAGAAAAATTTGTGATAGTAACTTTTTTGGGAACGGTCAAATTTGGAGGGAGAATTGTCGGTGGTCTTAAATGGAGAAAATTTTGGGAGAAATGGGTTTATTTTAAACACTCTCCTTCATTAATGGCTTTTAATATTTTAGTTCCACATATTTTTAATTTTTAGTTAATTTAAATCTTTCAAAAATTGTGAACTCTTGATAAAAAGATCTTAAAAAAACTCATTTCTCTCTATAACGAGCCTTTTAGTGGGTTTAGACCCATGACCTATGAGACGAGTTAAACATTGCTCCATTTTTTTCTTATTGATATAATATTTGTAACTAAATTATTTCATTGAATATTGGTAGCTTGATGCCAAATTTTGTATTCCAATTTATATAATATTAAAGGACATGTTTATAAGATATGTTTCTGAAGAATTGAAGCCAAATATATGCGGCAATATTATAAAATTTAATAGAGATTCAGCTGCTACTATTTTAATGTAATTGTAAAGACCTTATTTTTCTCCAAAAAGAATCATTTCATATATTATTTTGAAAAAAAAGTGGAAAATACAGAAATTCCAACCCCAATATCAATTTACACCCAGTATTGTCGCTTGTCTTTTGCATTAGAAATAGCTACTACATTAAAAGTTAAAAACTTTCCCTGTATAATGCATATTACAAAATAGATTAAATATTATCTTTCATGAACAAATATGCCAAAAGCCATCATATATCTTAAAGATAACAATCCTCAACGAGATATCAAATTTCATAATATCTTCTACGTCATGTAAAGCACAAAAAATAAACTAAAATTACATCAGAAAAGGTGACTTGCAAGCTGCATCAAAAGATAATAATAATAATAATAATAATAATAATAATAATAATTGAATTTTTAATGTGTTAGTCTTTGGGTTTGTGTTTCAGTTTCAGACTTATTTTCTCACTCAAAATTATTGTTCTGAATTGAATTTTTGCTTTGATTCTCTTCGTGAGACTCAAAACTTATTTTATATTGTCATTTTTAAGTGTCAAGTTTTTTCGGAAACCAACCTAGGTGAGATGTATGTCTTTCTTAAATTTCTATATTCGACTTTTTCCTTCAGAAAAAATAATTATAACTAAACTTAATGGCATTTTTAGTAAATTATAGATATAAATTCTTTGACACAGTGATTTTATATGCTTATCGATATCAATCATTTTTAAATATTCTAAATTTTTACTATATTATTCAAGCATAAATAACTCCATTTGACAACTTTCTGAACCTCCATATTAATCAATCTAATCAAGACATCTGTATTCAAATTTTGGATTTCACTTTCATAAACACAAAATTACTTCCATTTGACAATACACGTTCACAATAGAAGGTTTTAAATTCAAAATCTTTCATTGCACGAATTCACTAAGAGTGTGTTGATCTAATATTTTCATGTGTATTGTATAATAATAATAATAATAATAATAATAATAATAATCTCCAACGAAAAATTAGGTGGAAAATAGAAGGGGTGAAATGCGCACTCCTGCCGGTTCCTCTGGTTGGTATTAAAATTTAGAATCCACATTTTATTTTATTAATCCTATTTTCACTATAATTTCTCTGTCTCTTAAATTCTTCTTCTTCTTCCTATTTTCAAACTGAAAAAAAAATATTTAGTAATCCCAACAACAAGCCCAATTCTCCATCGATCTTTGCTTTCAAGATCAATTCCACAAGGTATGTTCAATATCTCTGTTTTCTCTGCAATTTACTTGTTTCTTCGGTGTATTATACTTCACACTTGTTGATTAATTTGTTTTTTTAGTCTCAAGTTTTTCTGCAATGTGAATTGATAGAGTTTCGGTTCGTGATTTTTTTTGGAGCTCGCTGTTGATGCGACTGTGATTGATTGATTGAGTTTATTTTTGTTCGATTTCTCTGTTTTCTCTGCAATTTACTTGTTTCTTTGGTGTATTATACTTCATACTTGTTGATTAATTCGTTTTTCTAGTCTCAATGATTCATTAGTTTCGTAGTAATCGCAAGTTTCTCTGCAATGTGAATTCATCGAGTTTTGGTTCCTGATTTTGTTTGGAGCTCGCTGTTGATGCGACTGTGATTGATCGATTGAGTTTAGTTTTGTTTGATTTCTCTGTTCCGCACGTGTTTTTTCTCTGTAGAATTTGAATTTAGGCAGCGAAAATACGATGCGGTTTAAGAGAGGAAGTAGAGTGGAGGTTTTGAGCAGACACGGCAAGTCCTACGGTGTTTGGCGATCAGCAGAGATTCTTTCCGGCAATGGCCGCACTTTCAGTGTTTTGTTCGATTGTTCTTCGGAAATTAGAGAGGATCTTGTGGCCAAGGTGTCGAGAAAAGAGATTAGGCCTTGTCCTCCTTTGAATGATGTATTGATTAGTTGGAGTCCTGGTGATCTGGTGGAGGTCAGGGAGGATTTTTCTTGGAAGACAGCGGTGATTTTGAAGGTTCTTTCGCCGAATCGCTATTCGGTTAAGTTGATTGGATCTTCAAGGGAACTTCGATTGAGCAAAGCTGACATTAGAGTGCGCCAACTGTGGCAAGATGGTCAGTGGATTGTCATTAGAAAGGTGAATCAATGTTTATATGATTGATTATTGCATTGATGTTCCATTGTTTATATATACTGTGTTATTGTACTTTCTGATATTGTTTGCTGCAATTTGTCTGGTATTTGCTATAACTTTTTTGCTGTTGGCTATCATTTTTCAGGGATCCCAAAGCATAAAGTCGAAGACAAATAAGCTTGCAGATTCGAGCAGTCATGTGAGGATGAGTAGCCCGAGATTAGGTGCTGAAACAACCGAAAATTGTCTTACAGCCGAGAACAACACGGGTTTCCTGGATTCTCGTGTCATAACAGACAGAACACGAAAGAGGGCATCTCCATTTGTGTCAACCGACAGAAAAGCCCCCAAGATTCGAGCAATTGAGAAAACGGGTCAAGGTCCAGCAGTTACATCCAACGAGTGGGAGAAGGTAAGACCAAATTACTGTGTAGAGCCCCTTCAAGCCAGAATCTTGGAACTTAATGAATCTAGCATGGACCAATGCTCGGTTGGTAGCTGTAGTGTTGTTAGCAATAGCCCGAGTAAACTTCGAAATCCTGCCATAGCTGGTAATAGCTGTGATGAAGATAGCGATGCTGAATCCTTTTATGGAGATAAAGAGACAAGGCGGTTTTCCTCTGTAGGAGTCAATGTTGCAGTGAGAATCCATAGTTTAGAGTTGCAGGCTTATCGAAGCACTCTAGAGGCGTTTTATGCTTCGGGGCCATTGAATTGGGAACAAGAAGTATTGCTGACCAATCTCCGAATGTCACTCAACATTTCAAATGATGAACATTTGTTGGAGCTAAAGAACTTAATCTCTCCCTGTGTCAGGTAGCAGCTAGTTTAAGTCCTTGATCTGTGCATTCTCTTTTCGGGTATTATTCTTGTTCAATGTCTCTCTATTACGTCTCTTGACTTCTTATCAATGTGAGAAACAGGAAGAATGTTGATAGATTTTTCGGCTTATAACTCATGTTCAATTTGCTTAGATTATCTTATCCAATAATTTTGTATCCTGAAAACTATATAAAATTATATTACAATGTACTTTTTTTGGGCTAGCTATTGTGTTCGGGACCCGCATCCTCTCCCCTCCCCTTCTATGTTCTACCATCTCTTTTTCTCTAGATACTTGATGCAGGTTTGTGCCGGAATAATTTGGTAGCTAGAACTATAGTATCTGTCTGCTAAGCTTGCGTGATTGTGTGACGGGTGAATTTGGAGGTAATAAAATTTGTCGTTTTTAGGACAATATTTATTGAAACTGGTGTTAATGTCTCCATGAATGTCGTATTCTGGTAGATGTTATTGATAATTCCCTGCATTTCACAGTTCCAAAAGTTCAAAAGGCGATGCTAAGAGTTTCAGAAATTTTCCCAGCATCAGGGAACAATATATATACTCTTTCATTGCTTTGAACTTGTGCTGTTGATGTTCATCTTTGTTATGCAGTTCCATTTCTTGCACACTGGAAGCACAATCAAAAGTTGCTGTGTGCAAAAACAAAAGCCAAATTTCGAATTGGCAGCCATGGATTTTCTGCTATTGAAGCTCATCCGAGGCTTCGAGATGAAAAACTGTATGTGATTATGAGGAGTTTCTCTTATGTCACAATTTGTGCTGCAAATGCAATTTAGTTCCTGAGATTTGTTCAAGAGTACATATAGTAGTTTATGCTTCTCTGTTCATAGCAACTATTTCGGGGCTGCTTTTAGTCGTGTGTTTGCTGCGCGATTTAGCTTGATTTTCTATTGTAAGTTCTCTTCGGTTGGCGTTACCCCATTCGGTAACTTTTGGTTCGGTTTGACTAACTCATATCCTTATTCTATGCCTCTATGTTGCTTTTGCCAATTTTTGAAAAGACTTGGATCATGCAGATTTTTTTTTTCTTTGGGACTTAAATAACTATATTATGTTGAATAAAAAATCAGTAATAAGTCACTTGATGCACAAAAGACAAAACATTATGTAGTCGCACAGACTTTGGGAAAGGATCATCCTTGAGTAGGGAATGCTATGATATAGAATCCACAAGGAAGTTATCTTGTTTAGTTCAAAGACTTCTTTCTCTATGAAATTAACAATTTTTATGCAAAAATAGCTATAATATGAACTATTGTTATGAACAATTTTTTAAAAAAATAATTCCAAAATTATATAGAAAAAATAAAATGAGTTCAATTGATATAAATTGTGCGAGATGATTAAATGTATGTTGTAACACTTCAGTGTATGACATCCTTTTTGGTTTTCTCAACAAAATAAATTATCTAAAATGTTTCGCCTTGTATTTTCGAAGGAATTGTTACATTATATTGGATATCATTGCATTTTTAACGTGAACCAATAAATAGAAAGTAATGGTTGTTTAAATACTATCAACTAGTGATTTATAACATGATACTTGAGCAACATTATCATATAAAAATCACCTGTATGTATAAGTAGGGCGGCTAAAATAATCTTTCACTATAGGAAGAACATAACTTAAAATAACTGCATAATTCAACATGTTTTCTACATTTATATTCTATAAATAGCAAACAAAAACGAAAATTAGAAAACGAGAAAAAGGACAAAAAAGTATTTTGAGTCATGTGATTCACAACTACAAAAGATCACCAATGGATAAAGCCTTCGCTTTTTCTTCAAAACACAAACCCTAACTTTTTCCCCCTTTCATCTGCCGCCTTAATTCTCTCCTCCTCCGCCGCCGATCTCCCCGCTGTCTTGTCCCCTCGCCGGGTTTTCACTTTCCGTCACCGGAAATGTCTTCAATTTTGTCGGATCTTCGCTTCTCCGGGAGATGAAATCGCTGCTCGTTTGTAGCGACTCATCCGAATCTGTACGGATCTCCGCCGCGGCTGTGGTATATGATATTAGTTAAATTCTCTCTCTTCATCGATTAGTACAGCTCTGATTTGCTGAATTTTGCCTAGTTGTTGCTGTATTTATGTTGTAATTATTGGGTTTCACGTGAAATTGGTGAATTTATGGTGCTCGGATTAGGTCGTTAGATTTGTTTATTTGGGGTTTTGTACTGTGTGTAGCATTGGATTTTGTGAAATCCGTTGCTTTTCTACACTGTTTCGAATTTTGATTTTGCTCGATATAGTTTTGGGGATTTTGGTGTTTATGTGAGAGAAGGGTGAAAAGGGAATCATGAGTGAGAAATTTTGGTCTAATGAAGAGAAATCCATGGTGGAATCGATTATTGGTTCCGATGCCTGTGAATTTCTCCTTTCATCAGCATCGAGTAATATATTAGCTGATTTGGTTTCGTCTCCTAGCAATCTGGGTTTGCAGCAAAGGCTAAGCCAGCTTGTTGAGGGATCCAATTGGAATTATGCAATTTTCTGGTGTGCCTCGGGTCTGAAATCCGGTGGGTCGGTTTTGACTTGGGGTGATGGGATTTGCCGGAATCTGAAGGCTGGTGGAGATCGAGAGGGAAAATCTGCTGGAGATGTAGTTGATAAGAAAGATGAGGTGAAGAAACTTGTGCTCCAAAAGTTGCAGTCTTGCTTTGACTCGGGCGACGGTGTTGGTTTTTCTTCGAGTTTGAATGGGGTTTCAGATGTGGAAATGTTTTACCTTGTTTCTATGTATTTCACCTTTAGATGTGATGCAGCAAATAGCATTGCAGAGGCTTACAAGTCAGGTAAACCAATTTGGGTGTCTGAATCTGTTAGTTGCTTAGGACATTATCAGCAGAGATCGGTTTTGGCTCGATCTGCCGATTTTCAAACTGTAGCTGTTTTACCGGTGAAGTCTGGAGTTGTGGAGCTCGGTTCTGTAAAATCAATCCCAGAAGATCACAGTTTTGAGGAAAGGGCAAAGGCGATTTTCGGAGGACCAAATTCTGCCCCACCAAAGGCTTCAGCTAAGATTTTTGGGCGAGAGCTGAGTTTAGGCGGTTCGAAATCCCGATCCATAAGTATAAATTTCTCTCCGAAGGTTGAAGATGAACTGATTTTCTCAGCTGATTCATATGCAGAAGCAATAGGCTCAAATTCAATCTATGGAAACGCTTCCAATGGCAACGAAGCCAAACGATTTCCACTTCTGAGCCAAATGAACGCCTCGGGTTTAATCTCTGAAGCGATGGTGGACCAGGGAAAAGATGACCTGTCACCTTTGGATGAACGAAAACCCCGAAAGAGAGGAAGAAAGCCAGCAAATGGAAGAGAAGAGCCATTGAACCATGTAGAAGCAGAGAGACAGAGAAGGGAAAAGCTGAACCAGAGATTCTATGCATTGAGAGCAGTAGTCCCGAACATCTCAAAAATGGACAAAGCTTCATTACTAGGCGATGCTATAACCTATATTACTGATTTACAGACGAAGATTCGGGTTTTGGAAACCGAAAAAGACGTATCGAGCAGCAGCAGGAAGAATTCAGCAGTGCCAGATGTTGATTTCCAGGCAAGGCAAGATGATGCGGTTGTTCGGGTTAGTTACCCGTTGGATTCTCACCCTGTTTGTGGCATTTTAGAGACGTTTAGAGAGCATCAAATTACAGCTCAGGATTGCAACGTGTCAGCTTCAGAAAATGGCAAAGTGGTTCACACTTTCTCGATTCGGACTCAAAGTGGTGGTGCTGCTGCTCATTTGAAGGAGAAACTCGAGGAGGCGATCTCGAAATGAAATATGATGTTTGTTTGTGAATAATTATGTTCATTTACCTTGTGATCAGCGCCCTAGCTTTCAGTTGTGTTACAGATATGTAGAGAAGGCGATTGGTGTTATATTTGGTAATTTTTTTGGTTGTGTAAAATTTATAGATAATAGGTGAGAACTACTGGGGGAACACGTATGAATCTTACTCCAGCGGTTTGTATATCTTGTTGGTTAATTTGGTTTGCTCTATATTACCTGAGATTAGCTAAGATTTTCTTTGTATTTTGCTTCTAGTTGTATTGGTTCGATGTTGAAATAGAAATTGTCTGAAGACACTGATCTTCTGTCATTTGCCTACTTTAATTTTCATCATTCGCACTGATCTTTCTTCTGGTGAAAATTCTACTTGAGAAAAATTAGATTGGTGTGAAAATGTGAAGATGTTGAATCATCGGAAAGTCTCAATAAATCTGTTGTGTATTTGTCTGTTGTTCAGGTTTTACCATGGTGTCTACCAAGATGGCAATGGTTTATCTTCTTCTAAATGTATAAATTTTGTGATTCACAATTGTGCAGAATGAATCCTTGATTGGCAGTCCCAACATGCAGCTGTTGCAGTTGAGTTAAATCATTATAAGTGAGAGCTTTAAGGCATTTGGATTCACCTTAAAAAACAATACTGAAATTTTAAACATTTTAAACTTTGGTGATTAACGTTCTTATCACTCAATAATTTTACCACAATTGTTACATAAACTAGAGGCGGCCATTGCTATCCCAGTGTACGTAGTTATGTCCCAATGAAGTCGAGGGTCTTAAACAAAAACCGGCTCAACACATTCAGGTATTCATATGATGAAACCATCCAGTCAGCAGACATACATAGATATAGCTCATCTAACATCCTACTCAAGAAAGCCTTTGGTACGACAAGAATGAACACAAAGACAAACCCGAAATGATCAAATAGAAAACTCAAAGACAAAAAAGGCAACAATAAAATACCCCAGAAAGTAACTCAATTCATACTCGTACACATCCAAGGGTATCATCAAATCAAATTTCCCAAAGACAAGCCTTCTGCAGTTACCAACATAAATATCTCCCGTTTCATGTTTACTCGAATGCTTCATCATCATCATCTGGAAGAGGTTGGCTGGCTGCAGCTGCAAGTTCCGCCTCATTTCTGTTGTTCAGGAAATCAAATCACAACATTAGGATCTCTTAAAGCCGAAAAATGAAGATAAACTTTACACGAGATTCTCAATGATAAACTAGGTGATATACTAATGAATCATATCAATGTCATGTTTTCAAGAAACTTACTGTTGCTGTGTCGCAATGTCGATTTGCACTTCAGGCGGTGCAAGAGCAGGAGACTCAACAAAATGCAAATTGGGATCCCTGTGGTTCAAGTCGATTATTATTAGTATCATAATCATTTTAAAGAATCAATGGTTAGAGAAGCTAATATAATAGAAGTTAATCCTTACCCGGCAAGTTTCCTAGCGAGATAGAGGAAGGGCTTCTCGAAATTGTAATTGCTCTTAGCAGAAATTTCATAGTACTGCAAGTTCTTTTTCCTGTGGAAGGTAACCTGCTTTGCCTTCACCTGCCTGTTCTTCACATCAACCTTGTTTCCACAAAGAACTATTGGGATATTTTCACAAACCCTGCAGATGGCAAAAAGAGGAGCATTTAGGATGAATACAGGTGAAAGGAAGTAATTTCAGGAAATGGTACATAAAACTACACTTACCGGCAAAGATCACGATGCCATGTGGGCACATTCTTGTAGGTCAGCCGAGCGGTGACATCAAACATGATAATAGCACATTGGCCATGGATGCTGCAGTGTGAGCGAAAGTCAAAAGTTGTTCTCTTGAAGGAAACAGGGCAACAATCCATAAACGAGAACAAAAAAAAATGAACAAACCCAAGAAAAGCTAAGGACTGGCAGAATACAAACTGCAATACCAAACATCACATATCCATATGCAGTTACAAACTTATAAACTAATAAAGGAAGAAAACACAAGACACAAGCAAAGGGGTAATTAAAAAATCGTATCCTTCCCATCTGAATCCCAATATATCAACTCAGAAAATGATTTCTAATAGGAAGCATAAGCTGATAGCTTCAAAACAATTCAAATAAGCTAATATTGTAGAAACCTAGTTGAATCTAACACCATCAGAATTAAACAAGGAATTATAATTTATGTAAATCTTAATGTACAATGGCTGGTGCATAAGATACTCATGTTTTTCAGATCAAACTATGGTTAGATTGACAGAACAAAATACTGATACATTGAGCAATGCATGCCCGGAAATTGGCAAAGAAAATAAAGCAAAACATACAACAGGTCATGCACCCTGTAAGCAGTGAAATGCTACTTACTAGTATCCATCTCTAAGACCGCCGAATTTCTCCTGCCCAGCAGTGTCCCAGCAGTAGAAGCGGATTTTGCCACAGTTAGTGAAGAAGTCCAAAGGATGTACTTCCACACCAATAGTTGCTGTGAACATGAGAAAAAAATTTCAACCAAATTGTAAATCATTTGTCCAGTCATGGTCACCTTCAGCAATTAAATCTTACAACCCGAAAAAACAATTAAATAAAACAACTAGGTTCTTACGTTCATATTTCTTCTCAAACTCCCCAGTAAGATGCCTCTTCACGAAGGTAGTTTTCCCTGCATAGAAAAAGATACTTCAATCATAGAATCATACTCAAATCTCAAAAAGCACCATATGTAATAGATTAAAAATTCCGAGTCTGCAAGGCACCTAGCAGTACCAAAATACAACAATGTACAAGTTATTTATGCACAAAATTGCACTTGAAACCCAAAACCATGGATAAGTATAGATAAACGGCAAATCAAATACACAATACAGACAGTCAGAATCCAAAACGTTTACAGATTCAGCCACAGCATAAACCAAAACAAAACAGAGATAAAACGAGCCATACCTGTGCCACCGTCGCCAACAATCACAAGTTTGAAGCTAGGATAATCGACTGTCTGCTGATTTGGTAGAGCCTGCAAAAACAGAGAAACGAAATCAAAACCTAAAGCATCCAAAAACCACAACAAATATCTACGCCACATACAATTATGTGCAACAGTCTAACAGATCGAAGAAAACTCAAATCTACCAAAATCAGCATCAAATCTCACAATAGTCCCGTAGATCAATCAAAAAACGCAAAGAAAACATCAAAGACCTGCCAGATCGAGAGAGAAGAGAAATAGAACTCACCATTATCTTTATTCGAATTCAGAAACAAAGATTGGAGAGCGAAGAATCGTACAAGATAGGCGAGAGAAGGACTGAGGAGCTGAAATTGGGGTTTATAAAGACGAGGTTTAAGGAGACCCTAAATACGAGGGAATTATTCGGTGCTTTGTGGTCCAGGGGAGATTTGTTGATCTGAGCCGTTTGTTTGCTTTACTTTTGTTGTTGGACGGTGATGATGGGTATCTTATTGTGCGTTTGTGGTTATTATTCGAATCTTGCTGGTTTTCAAGTTCGTCAAAGTGGCTTAACGCTAACGCGACTCTCTGAGCCGTTGGATTCGAGTTAGGGTCAAGGTGTACGCGCTGTGGAACACGCGTCAGTTCAATTTTTTTTTTTTTTTTTGATAACGCGTCAGTTCAAATTTAGATTACCGCTCCGAATGGAATATTTGGGCCATATTTGGAAAGTGATGACAGTTTTGAAAAGACCCAATCGTATACGCTAAATGTATAGAAACTTCAGCTTATGCAATGAAAATCCAACAACGCCTTTCTAATTCTATCAACCTCGTGTGTTAAAATATAATTGGTTTAATTTCAAAAAAAATGTTACTTTACAAATTTGGTTCGATTTAATAAAAGTTAAGGCATGTTAATAAAGGATAAATTATCGCATTTTGGTTAAATTAAGAGGGGATGACTAGACTTTTTACAAGTTTAGAGTGACATCTGGTGTTCGGAGCCAAGTTGGAAGATGTAGTTATGTGTTTGGTCTTTCCTAATGTTGTTAAAACAAAACGATAGTTTTTTATATTACTATTGAGAATTCAGTCACAACTTACCATCATCTTCTCAAGAAAAATATATTTAATTAAATCTAAATCTTATCTACCTATTACATACTCAATATGCATTGAGAACTGAGTGGTAAAATTGTTTCAAAATGTAAACATTTCAGATACATTGGTTTTAATAGGACGGTATGATCGATGATGATGATGTAACCATAAAATCAATACAAGATGATTGAAATGGAAGATTGGTACAGATGTCTTATACAACAACACAATACATTAAAAAGTGAAATAAAAAATTATCTAACTTTGTTAGACCAAGTATGTTAATGGGAGTCATTATTGATAACTACAGTTAAACATCTTCAAATGTTAATTGAGGCATAAAAGAAAATGTTCAGATAAATGAGTGAGTGTACAATATTAGAATGTATTGAGAATGAGTGCATTTGATAAAAAACTGAGCTAATCAAAGTGTTACATGTATGTTCTACGTAAACCTCTCACCATTCCAATAGAAAAGTTTGAGAATTTAAGAACAATATATAAAAGTTCAGAGAAATATAAACCGCATGTTATATGGGGTATTCCTCATTGTTTAAGCTTTCAGCCTTGATTTTGTAAGCAACTTCTTAACTTTCAAAATTAAGAATTGGGGTTTCATTAAAAAAAAGAAGAAGCTTATAAGAGGTTATTATGGGTCAGAGATTCATGTGAGAATAGTAAGAGCATGGGAAGAGATCAATGACTATTGGTATTTATCATTAAATAGAAGTATCTAATTTATTAGATCAAAAGTTGGTGACTTCATTGCTTATCATACACTCAAAGAACCCACTATTCTTCAACTCCTTATAAGCAATAATAAAGGCTTTTATAATCCATAAAAGCTGCTTATATTTTGGTCTCGCCATCTTATAAGAAGTGAGAAACACCCCTACACAATATTGACGAAAAGATTAGCATGGATCTAGGAGAACAAGAAGAAACAGATTGTAGACGAAAAAGAAAAGGCTTAAATATGTGGTTTTGCCACCATAAGCTAACAAAACGATCCAATAATCAATAAGTTGCAACATTAATTGTCGTTCACGATTATTAATAGCTGACCACGATGCCAACATGATCCTATTAGAAACAAGCAAAAATAAATTTATAAAGCAAAGAAAAAACCCAGAATATACCAGGCTACAGGCAAAATTCAACCACATACAAGAAATACTTCAAAAACATCACCCCGGAAACCAATAGTTTAAATAAGAAGCTTATGGAATGGTGCGCTGATACAGAGGTAATGCTCCTAATGCCTCTCGCTCTGCTCTCTCCTTCTTTACCTGCCAAACATAGCCGACATAAGCATTTTCAAGTGAGTTGTGAAACCCGAATTGAACTTAAAGGGTTTCTAAGGCCCTGTTCTCTTCAACTTTTAAAACCTGAACTGAACTAAACTTATTTTGTTTGCATTACTTTTTCAATTAAAATTAATGGACGTGACATGAACAGAACTGAACTGAATGGACCTTAACTAAACTGAACCAAATTGAAGGTGACGAGAACAAGGCCTAAGTAGTAAATATTGAAAGTTTCTTAGTTCTGTTCCAGTTCAAGGGAAGCACCGTTCCAATTTTATGAGGTAAAACCCGGGAATTTACGATGAATTCCGCTGTTTGTGAATTGTGATAAAACATTCAAAGCCCGACAATCGTGCGATATATCTCATAATAATAATTGATAAATTACCAAAAAGCAGAATTTAGAATCAAGAGTATGAAGACAAGGTGTTAACACAAAGCTATGTAGTGACACTGTCAGGTTAAGGTGAAAAACTTGAAAAAATTGGTTTGATTCATCAATTTTAAGGATAAGGCATCATTCTTTAATAGAAGCGTTGATAATCGTAATGGGTCTTTGGTCACATGTTAATGACTCTATAAGCAATGCCCTAATGCATAAGAATTGAAATATTTTCCACAAATAAAGTGTATGGTATCATATTTAATACAAACTTTAGAAAATGTAAACATAATCGCACAGCCAGAACAAACGAGTTTGGTCTAGCTTCTATGTTAGTCATAAAACTATAAAGCAAACTACCCAGTTGCACCCATAGAGCATAGTTCATAGTATTTTGGGCCGTAGTGTGAATTGAATATACAAAGAAATTTGAATGCAACAGAAATACATCTGATCAATTTCCATTACACTGACCTTAGAAATAATCAGTATATGTGGTTATATTTGAATTCAGAGGTCAGAGCAATAAGCAATCTAACAAAACAAAAGTGGAATATAGAAAAATTCTGGAGGATTTATCCGATGATCAATAGTGATAAAGCATACCAATCAATTAACAGAACTGTATTCAGTGTAATCAAATTTCGAAGAACTTACAAGAGTCAACATATCATTAAGGTAGCTCCTAAATGGGGTTTGCATTGCCTGCAGAAAGTGCAAGAGAACAAAACAAAGTTACTAAAATCCCTAACTGAAGATCTATAAGACAATTTCACACAGAGAAACGAAAAGTCCACATTCAAGCAACTGCAATCCTAACTTACAGTTGACTATCACAAAGCTTAAGCATAATTACGAGTCAGCTCAAAGAATAATTGAACACGCACTTCATAAAACTTCACGCCTAGACAAATTGATTCGCAACATAACAACTTAATTCTACATGAAAGATACAATCAGATACGAGAAAGTCTATGAATATAAAGCGAGAAAGTTCTTCCTTGGATCGAGAAATGATTTCAAAAGAGAAGCCATTGAAATCGAACTCCCAGAGCTCTGCTACTTTCGATCTCTCAACCTTTTGGATGCTCCGATTCCTGAAAAAATCGTGAAACCGTTCATTTACTATTGGGCCTAATCGGGCCATGTTATTGCATCACAATTAACTGGGCCACTGGTGAGCATTGGTCAACCACAACCGAATCGAATTCAACCAAATTGCTTCAATTGAATTACTAAATATTAATTATAATTTTTCAATGATCGAATTTTACTAAGTTTTTATTATACACATAGATTTTGGTTAAGTTGATTCAGGATTTATCATAATTTTAGTTCGGTTCGATGAAAATTATATTGCAAATCCAGATTGAACCATTTTGGTTTTTTACATTGATATAAAAATTTATCTACTGATCTTGATATATATAGATATACATTTAATAAGGATTTGTTATATT
>CAOJBJ011380979.1:0-16465 GCA_948291685.1 Euphorbia celastroides | reverse complement strand
AACAATGACATTACTTAATTGTTTCTTCTTTATCCATTCAAATTTTCTCAGAGCTTCAATAAACTTTAAATCTCCATGATTTTAATACTTTCATAACTATTGAAACAAAATAGTAAAATCTTGAAGGAGCATCTAATTTTTTTACGCAATTGTAGGAGGCAAAAAGTATGAAGTCCTAGTAGAAAGTCTTGAATTTGATACTTTAAGTCTCTGTAAAATTCTAATTCTTTAAGAACAAGTATGAAGTTGAAAAATACATTAAAGATAATCAGGTGTCTCCAAATTAGATGTTTCTTTTCATGTACTCTATTCTATTTTGACACGTATTGATATATCAAATATTTCCGTTTTCTTTTTCCTCTAAATGCAACATTTGTCGAAAGTTGAATGACATGCATACTAGAAGGCATTAATCTTGAGACACCAATTTTTTTCCATAATAATTCTTTTAAGTTTCAAACATAACTAATTTCCACCATGGTTCTACTTTGATTATTCAGCTATTTTGGTGTAGTTGTTTGCAGCCAAAACAACAAAGTTAAGATTTTTCTTCAAACAGGTTGACCTTAGGTTTGTTTGAATTTTACAAGCATTCAAACGACTCATTTACCTAGAAGAGTCTTTTGTAACTTGTTTTTTCATCCAATCTTTGTACATATATGACGTCTACATAGAATTTGCAAAGCATTGGTTAAATGAGTTATTAAAATTTAATGATCAGTTACGAATGTTAGAGGTAGAGTCCGGCATTGGATTGATCGGCGAATTAGGTTTTTCACACGTCTAAATGATTAGACAAATAATGCAAACATAATTGAATAATGAATACATGAAATAAGGTGTAGGCTAAGTTTACTTTATTTTTTAAAGAAAGTACTAATATTTTTGTCATCTCAATGTTGAATTAAGTAGTGAAACCCATCAATTTAAAATGAAACTCACTTAGCTAATAGTGAATAAAAAAAAGTAAGCATACTTTACAAAAAAAATAAAGTCACCTCGTAATACCGTATAAAATAATAATGTCTAGATATTTCAAACAGATATCTCGTATGTTAATACAAAAACAATTATGAAATTGTGAACCCAAATGATAGTTATACAATAATTACCTATTATATGCAGATGACCCCAACCGAACCATAAAGCAGATCATAGCATGTAGCATTATTGTTTTCAATTGGCCTTGCAGATTTGGCTGTAAAACAATGTGAAAAAGATCTTATTCTACAATTGTTAATTAACATTATCATATAAAACAATTAGAAACACATGTTAATGAAGAATAAAGTGAGCTGCCCTAAGTTGAACATTAGACATGGAAATAAGGTCCATGAAGGGTGAGTTCAAATCAATATTTTTAAGAAATTCAATTCGTGTAAAAATTTTAATTTGTTTTATGGAACATAAACTGAAACGATTTGAAGTTTTTTCGAGTGTAATTGATGCGGACATGAATGAATGGTGCAGTTGGATTGGAAGCGACAAATTCACATGACATCGCATGCTCCTTTTTTGCAGTTTAAGCCATGATTACGTTTGGTCAATTAGGGTTCATCACTATATTGCTGACTGTTGCAGTTAACAGTGCAATCTTTGTCTTACCACGAGTTCTCTATGAAAAGAGTGCGCCTTTGTGAATTTGCTGACAAAATTACATGCACATACAACAATTGATCTGATAACTTAAGATAATTCATCCTTCAAACTCATCATACCAACATGCTTCGGCTTTCCACTAAACTAGATTGCAACATTGGAGTCCAAGTCTCCAGCAACTAAAAGCACAGATAGAGCATTTGAATAAAAAAAGGTAGGAATTAGGAAACAACACCTAAGCAATTTCAAGTTCCCGGGCATGAATCTTTTCCCTGCAATTACGCATACAACTGCCAAATCAAAATGACTTCTCTGGATACATCATATGCATAACTTGATTGCTCCAAGGCATATAAATGTAAAACCCAAATCCTACAAAATCATTCCCTTTTAATTATTTGCTTCCTACCAATACTTCTACTATCATTATAAGCTAATAAGTTAACCAAGCTCACTTAAACCTTACAAGTTACTGCTTTTTGTCTCATCTTTTATGTCAACATGTTCAGAGGCAGTTCCTGGATTAACAAGTCCATTTTTGTATAAGATGTGCAATTCATGAAAATACGAGCAACTTTTACCATTTTCATACCTCTTCTTTCCTCCTCCACTTCCAACCGATCTTCTGTAGTACTTGTTCATGTTCTCCCATTTCTCCTTACACTTCTTTGCACTTCGGTTATATCCCATACTCTGCATTTTGGCTGATATCTCCTTCCATACATTAGAGTATTTACTGCTCAAACCTCGAAACTTTTGCTCCATTGATGCTCGAACTATTACCAGAGCTCGTGCTTCAGCTTCTGGCCATCTTTTATTGTTTGAGTCACTGTTCTGAATAGAAACATTACTGTTAAGGTTTTCAAAGTCATTTGTTGTAAAAGATTGAGGAGTCTCGACTTTATGGCCCATCACGTTCTCTATGAAGGAAATCAGGGCTAGGCTTCGAGCATTCTCTTGAGCCCTTAATGCTTCCTCCCTCTGAATCCTTTCTCTTTCTTGCTGTTTCCAGGCTTCTTCTCTGATGACTTGCTCCCTCTCTCTCCTCTCCAGTGTCTCTATCAACTGTCTGTGCATTTCCTCTTGTTTATCCATCACCTGGGTCACCAGTCATTGCACAAAGTTCTCTATTTTTTTCCTTGTTTTTCTCTTCCTCTTTCGGTTTGTAGTTTCCTTGGTGCCAGATGACTCGTCATCACCTGAAGATGAACTGAAACACAGTGACATTTCATGAGCTTTGATGCTGGAAGAATGAACGGTCTAGATTCCACTGAACGAGTTTTATAAAAAGTGATGCAGCAAATCCAAAATATCAACACATAAGAAAATAACGAGATTGAATACTCAGGCTGATTTCATGTTTGATTAATATTTGAAGAAATCATCAAGCATCCAGTCTAGGCAAGTTACAGCTTTACGGTGCAGTAAAATTTATGTAAACAACAAAAATCCGAATCCGAAAAAATTAGATTCTAACCCCACATCCTCCAAGCTAGGTGCGAAGACTCCTTAACAATTTAACATAAAACCAAAGAACATCGGACTACCAACCAGATATAGAAAAAAAAAATACAAAATATGCACACTAAAAGAAGAAGAAAACTAGAACTTCATGCAAGCAAAATCTCCAACAACCCTTTAGCTAACTCTCATGGTATTTATTATCACAACCAAAAAAAGGGCAACCTTCTCTATTAATAACGTTTCTCAAGTGTCTCTGAAGTTTAAAGATAATACTCTTTACTTCTAAATTAAGCAGTATGGAAAACAAATATCAGTCGCATTACGCAGCCACAGTTCGACACATTACATGGCTCTTTACATGTTCTATCCAGAAATTTTTACCCAAAAAATAGTCTACAGTTTTCATCATCATAACAAAAATAAATAAAAGAATATTTGTTCATTTTAAATTAACTGAAAAAGGGCTGCTAAAGTATGTTACAGTTGTTATTTAAAATGAGGAATATAATTAAATTAGAAAAGTACTATTATGAAAAAAGACTTTTAGTAGACAAAAGAGAAGGATGACTAAGTCATTTTACCATTGTTATTAATATTTTCACTGCTTTTCTGGAAAAACTAGCTGGAAGGAGAGAGTAAAAATTAGTGTACAAATTAGAAATGAGCATGCTGCTTGATGCATCATATACAATAATCATTGACTATCAATAAATTTTCAAACCCATTACATTATAATTAAATGAAAGTGAAACCCGGGCTAGAACAACAATGCCCTATAGGAGTGACTATTGGGCAACTAAAGTGCAAAATATTCAAAGGTTGAATGTGACAGACACGAGGATTCTTAAATGGATGAGTGGTCACACAGGATTGAATCGTATTAGAAATTAGTGCGTCCAACAAAAGACTGGTGAGCCACGTGTTGAGGACACGTTTAGACAAGGATGATTAAGGCGATACAAAGATGTGCTATGTAATCTAATAGACGCTCCAGCTAGGAAGTGAGAATAGAAAATAAAAGTCGAGGCAGAGGTAGGCCGAAGGTAAAACTTAGGGGAACTATATGCGACTATTTATTATGATGAGCATCTAATAGAACTTCATGGAGTTGGTCCATATAGCCAACCCCATCTAGCATGGGACTAAGGCTTGGTTGGTTAGGTTGTTATTAGTTCTTACAATTAAAAAACCATGACCAAATGGAAGTGGAAAAGCATTACTTTCACCATTGCCTTTCGTACATATTAAATATCCTTATTTCACTTTCATAAACATTTAAATCACCCATTTATGTCAAACATATCATCACCCATCCTAACGATGAACTCAAACAGAGGAAAACTTCATGGGCTCAATACACAGAATAAATTCCTTAAAAGTGATGAATAAAATCTGAAAATGCGAACACAAATAAAATAAACAAGGAAAAATAAAACCACAGATTTCTCAGATATAAATAATGGTTGATTCAGCTGGAAAGATATTGCCGAACATTATGCATATTTATGTGTCCCTTCAACGAGGCCTTAGCAAGAGCTACAATTATTTATTTGGTTTTTTGAATTCATGCTAAATTTAGTCAAAATAAAAATCAGTAGCATACAGCCTATCAAATCCAATAACTCAAAGAAACAAACAAGAGTAAGTTAAACAACATAGACACTGTGGTATTCTGCCAGAATATCTCATTGCTTCTCAACCAATTAGTAGCTGCAAGTGCATTGCATCACATTTCAGAACCAAGGGCTTATTGCTTTTACCTTGATTTTAAAAGGAAGTATCATAAAAATTGATTTTCTTGTAGCGGCACCACTAATGGCTACTAGGATAACCCGTCCTAACAGAACTAAAGATCAAACAAGATAATCACAATTGAGAGCAACTTTTTTTTTGGTTAACTTCACATTCTTTAACGATACTAGATCTTTCTTCTCTCAGGTCAAACTAGTGGTACTGGTGAGAAGTGATCTGATTAACATTGAAATTCATGTAGCCATGATGCAATTAATATTATATAGAATTTTTGATAGCTATCATTATCAATTATATGAATGGACATTCTCTGGCATAAGCAACAACATTAAGAAACCGAATGTAACTGGCATTGTTGCCATGGTGACAAGTAATTCATTTCAATCATACACCCGCTCACAAGCATCACAAGTACAAATAACTATAGGGAAATTCTAGCACTGCTAAAACATGAAGGAAACCAAAAAACTTGTTATGAATCATGACATTCAATTTAATTATTAACTATCCATGTTGTTGTAACCGTTAGTACTTCCAATACAAGAAAAACAGTTCTTAAGTTATCTGACTTGCTCTTTTTGAAATCGAGTTTCGGTCCATGAGTATAATTCATCTCAAGAATCAACACATGAATCACCTGGACCTATTATTTGGTGGTGAAGATGTGGAATATGGTCGTACAAGTGGAATTTCAGAATGATTATACCATCTGATTACTCTCATCGGTTACCTTGCCAATAATTGGGCTGTTTTCAGTAAGTGCCAAATTAAAAAGCAAAATAAATAACTAGAGTTCGAATAATTTGCCATAATGCTACTAATATTTGTATGGCTTTCATTCAGCATTAGGCACACATAAAAAAGAGTGATAGAAACCATTATCATCTAATAACAATAATTAAGAAATTGTTATTATATCAAAAAGATACTGACCTTGTTTCATCGTCGGATAACCCTCCCGCATCCGGGCGCCCATTTTCTCCACTAGTACCCGACCCGATCAAAGCCGAACAACCCGCCACCAAACTCTGGAGTCCACTATCTCCAAAAGCGTGGACCCCAAAGTCACTCTGCGCAAAATACTCAATACTGGCCCTATTAATCCCGCACACCTGGTCTACTAAAATCCCGAATTTCTCCAGCGTCCCATCGAGAGCATTCGCCGGCGGCAGATCGTTAGCATGGGAACTCGACGGGGACCTGCCGCTCGCTCGAATCGGACGAAGCTTCTGCGGCGGGAAGTTTTGCCGGTCTATATCTGAAGAATGAACCAAAGCCACTGAACTCGGCACTAGAAGGCCGTCGGTCGCCGGGAAAGGAGATATTTGATGGGGAAAATCGGTACTGTTACGGTTTTGCTCGTCGCCGTTAAGTAGTTCCATTAGAACGGTAAAATTTTTACTTAAAAAGCGGATAAAGGTAACAGCGGGATGAGGGTTTCTTTTTTCAGGGATAAGGTGAAATGGTCGATGGTAAATGAGAGGGGTAAAATACTTTGCTTATTTACGATTTTGGCCTTTCTTGTAACTTTGGGTTTACTTCGTCTCTGGGTCAGGCCCATTTAACTGTCGTTTTGAGGAGCTGTTGTCGTTTCATCACTTTGTTCATCGCACTACTTTGCTTATCAGTTCAGATGGTTTGTTACTCAGGTAACCAGAGACACTTTTTTTGGTTCATTTTTTAATATTTTGGGGGTAAGGAAGTTTAATTTTTGTTCGTTTGTTGAATTGGTAGGCTGATTATCCAATTTGGGGAAATTGTGTAGTTTGGTTATTCCTTGTGGGTTGACTGCGCTGGATCACTGGTCACCCGAGGTGAAAGTAAGTATATGATCAGTTATTTCCTTAATTTGCTTAATTGCTTCTGGATTTTGTTCTGTTGATGCTTTGTAATTGATGAATCTTAAGTGCTTCAAGTGTTGCTTGTTTAGTATTCTGTTTTCATCCATTATTAGTTCACTTAGAGCAAGTCCTAACATTTCCTTGATTTGATTTCAACAGTTTGAAATTAAAAAGTTTGTAGGAGAAAAAATGGCATTTTTAGTATGAGGATGTTTTGTTTCGTTTTGTGTTTTCTTGTGAATAAAATAATGATTTGTTTAGTTCTTCAGTTTTGTTTATTTAGATTTTCGGCTGTGAAGAAATTAAAAAAGATAAGCCCAGATATAATAGTTTGAGATTATTTTATGTACACAGTCCAAACTCAGCTTCTCAGCTTTTGCTTCAGTTGCATTTGAATAGAAAATTCATAGCACAGATGATGAAAATACTGATTTGAGGAAGCAAATTTCGCTACTTGAAACTACAGCTAGTCGAGCGCAGGATTTGATAAGCACAAAGAAGTATGGACAGTTTTCAAGAAAGGGATTAAATTCTCTATTATCTATCTTGATTCAGGGACAAGGCATGATTAGTTTCATCCATCTTGCCAAAAATGTGAATACAACAGAGCTTAGTTGGTATGAGGATGCAATACTCGATGCCTGCTGCCAGAATATTGCTTCTGCTGATGAGATATGGAGTCTTGTAGTTGAGATGTCTGTTATTCTTGTGACTTCAACACGCGAAGTAACCCTCGTAGTCCATGGTGAACTTTTCAAGCACCTGTCTCACATTTTTCATGTGTTTAACCTGTTTTCAAAGTTTTAAGTTAAAAAAATGATGCAGTCTTTGATTATAATGGTTTGTAGTTTACTGATTGTACAGGTTTGAGAGGATATTGAACGAGATGTTAAGCCACTTGGAGTGCCAGCCAAGAAACAAGGAACGCCGTGTTGCATGGCTGGAAAATGTGGAGCCGCTTTTTCATGGAGTTGGTCTTGTATTATTGGCCCATTTTAGGCGGATATTTCCTCTTTTCTTTCAGTGGATGCACGCCGATGATAGTGAAACTGTTCTACTGGTAAGGCTAGTATTTTGGTGTCTTATTCGACACTTACTATTTATTGTTTGGATTATCTGCTTTTAGAATGAATTTCACCGATAAATAATTTTCATAAAAGTTTATGTGAAGTTCTTAACTTTTTCCTTATTACGCTTGAGGCATTGTATTTGTACTTTTTCCTTTTGACAATTTTGAGAACAATGCTTTTGAGAATCCATGGCTGATGATCTTTCCCTTTATCCAGGTTCTGAAACAAGTCCAAATTGTGATAAGGTTGACTTGGATAAGGAACTCCCCCTATATTGAAAGGTGAGCCAGGTGATCACATTTTAATGGGGTTATGAAAATCCGAATAATTGAATATAGAAGTAGAGAACCATAATGATCTGTGCAGTTACCATAATGATCTTTGCTTGTTCTTATTTTCAGATTGATAGAAGAACTAGTAGTGCTATACAAGGATGCAGCAATGAAGGCAGATCGTGTTAGCATTAGGACAAACATTCTCGAGATCCTGATCCTTCTGCAGCAGTAAGCATATCCTCTACCCTGTTTATAGCAAAATGATTTTTGTCAGAATGAGTTTATTTGGTTTAAGTCCTAATATGTATACCTTTAATCCCATGTAAATTGAAGATGCAATGGACTGCAATTTGAAACAAGCTGGGCAAAGCACAAGGAGGATCCGAATTTAGCAAATCTTAACTCCTCATTGATGGGAATTGTTCATGATGTTGCTGCGCATGCTTAGTGTTGGCATCTGAACAAATTTACTCAATCTTCTGAATATGGAATCCTGCTTGTAAATTGTAATCATCAGTGTTTCTATGAAGAGTTCATTAGAATTTCAGTTTCTTTTTTCATTTTAGACATTTTTCTGTCTATTGTAATTTCATAACGTGTGAAGTTTTTCCATCTACTTGTATGTAAATTATGGAATAATAGTGAGACGAATTTTGTAACTATTTGCTGAAAATGTGATTTTGTTTGGCTTTGACTTTTGCATTTTCGCCTGGGAATTGTATTCTAAATGCTCTGTTAGCAAATTATAATCGCAACAGTAACTTCTAAACCAAATGGACCCATAATTTGCTTATGCAAAGGAGCCTGGGAAAGCATATACAAACCGAATCGACTAAAATTCTTTGCATTCTCTATCGTGCCTAAACTTTTCTCACCCTGTCATCAATGCCAAGGTCTTAGGTGGTCAGTATCCGAGCCAGAGTCCATTGACCCGGGTACTTATCATTAGCACAATTAGTACATTAAATAATAGTGATAGGAGAACAACTTCAAATTAAAAGCAAACAAATGAGTATGCATAGTATAAATGTAACCACAAGCGTTTTTAAATGTCTTCTTAAAAAAATGAAATTAACTAAGCCTTGTTCTCACATTTAGGTGTCCAAGAAAGTATAGTGGAAGCCAAGACAGCTAAGATCCTATTTCATCAAGACACTCCTTTTAATTTCAGTTGCAAACCATTTCCTTTTCACTATTTTTGTACTTTCTTGGCTGAAAGACATTTCTACCCACTAAATTAGCGGCATAATTTCATTTACAAAAGGGCAAATATGGCTTACAACAAATTCGGTGCCTATATTTTGAAGAAAATTCTCAATTGATTCAGTATTTTTTTGTCCAAATTGGGCATCAACTATTACAGCATGTTCACATCTAAACTCAAAAACAGCCTCATAAGTTCACCATGACAAGTAAACAAAGGATCATCTCCACTGTCCAAAACAAGGTAATATTTTGGTTGTGGGACACTTGCCGACTACCCAACTATAATATTTATACAATTACTAGCAACTATAAATTTAATTCCCAAGCCATGCATACTACCCAATTCACCAAAGAATAAAAAAAAAAGTTGAAAATATGCAACTCCTATTAACTTTCTGCTCTATTTTTCTTATACTGTTGATAGTGGCAAATGGACAGCCTTTAGTACCAGCAATGTTCATATTTGGGGACTCGGTTGTAGATGCCGGAAACAATAACAACCTCCCCACCATTGTTAAGGCCAACTTCCTTCCTTATGGTCGAGACTTTATCAATCACACCTCCACCGGCAGATTCTGCAATGGCAAACTCGCCTCTGACTTTACCGGTAATCCATTTATTTTGTACATTCTGTTCTATATTCCTAACTGTTTATTTACTTGTACTGATTGGTTTTTGATAAACAGCTGAAAACATAGGCTTCACTTCTTACCCTCCAGCCTACCTTAGCAAAGAAGCTCAAGGCTCTAACCTTCTAATTGGTGCTAACTTTGCTTCTGCTGCTTCCGGTTACTATGAACCTACTGCCAAACTCTACGATGCGATCCCACTGAGCAAGCAATTGGAGTACTATAAAGAGTACCAGAAAAAGATAGTAGACATTGCAGCTGAATCAAATGCAAATGTATCCTCAATTATCTCTGATTCAGTCTATCTGATTAGTGCTGGAGCTAGTGACTTTGTTCAGAATTACTACATCAATCCTCTCCTCTACAAGAAGTACACACCCGATGAATTCTCCGACATTCTTATGCTTTCCTACAGAAGTTTCATTCAGGTCTTTCATCGAACACACGACAATTCAATTCAATTCTTACTTAAAAGATAAAATTAATACTATTGGCTGCATTTGTTGCAACAGGATTTGTACAAGCTTGGGGCTAGGAAAATCGGGGTGACAAATTTGCCACCTTTGGGATGTTTGCCGGCAGCCATTACTATATTTGGAGAAGACAACAATACGTGCGTGGAAAAAATGAACAAAGATGCAGTTTCCTTCAATAATAAGCTGAATGCCACCTCTCAGAACTTGGCCAGTCTCTCAGGACTTAATTTGCTGGTTCTTGATATCTACCAGCCTCTTTATGATCTTGTCACCAGACCTGCTGAAAATGGTATCTTTTTACTCTATATTGTTCAAGACAAAAATGGATCATTTGGTTTACCGATAACAAAAGACTTGGCTGAAATGTTGCAGGATTTGCAGAGGCGAGAAGAGCGTGCTGTGGAACTGGGCTTTTAGAGACATCAATACTGTGCAATTCCAAGTCGGTGGGAACTTGTGCAAATGCAACTCAGTACGTGTTCTGGGATGGTTTTCATCCTTCTGAGGCTGCTAACAAAATTTTGTCGGATGATTTGCTCACCGCTGGCATTTCCCTCATCTTCTAATATATTATAATTCAATATGCTTATGTTTGTCCGAATTTTATATGACCAATATTCATCACATGTTTGCTATTTTCTGCAATAAAAAAAATTCATTGTTATTGCACACTAAATAACGTTGTATGTTCATTTCAACTTCGATGAAGTAAAAACAAATTGTTACACAGAAGGGTAAGGGAGATATATTTTTCCCAGAGAATGTTCTGCATATTTGAAGTGTATTCAGGAAAGTAAAGAGAACATACAGCAAACATAGTTTGTTTTGCAAAAACTAATATATACGAGATCAAAACAATAAAAGAGATATTTGTGAATTAGAATAATGCAAGAAACGAGCTCAGAAAACTCTTCTGAATAGAGTTTCATAAATTAATGAATGTGACAAATTTTAATAATAAAACGATTCTGATTGTGATTCTACAATAATTTCCAGAAAGAATAGAAAGGACAAAATAAGAAAAAAGATGCTTCTCCACAGCAGAGCTATATTACTCTTATTTTGAGTTTTCTTTTCTAGTTGCGGCTGCCACAAATGGAGACCTATCTTTTGGTTCCAATAAAAAAATTTAACTTCGAATCAGTAAGCACTATTTGCAGCATCCAACAAAATGTGGAAAACTTGTTGCTATCTTTTCACAGTACACCATACTTCATTCGTTCTTTTCTTTACTTCATTTGCTTCTTTTCTTGGCTTCACTGTAGAGGATGACCCCAAAGACGGTAAGTGTGTAACCGAGCATTCCAGTTACAGACACTGGATTTTTGAAAATTAAAATTGAAACAACAACTGCCACTGCCCCCTTTGCATTCCCTAGAACCTTCAATATCAGTATTGCAGAAGTCCATAAAAACAACTATTTCTTAACAAGCTAAGCAGAAGCAGTAAGTACGGTTTAACTGCACCAAACTCAACAGCCTATGAGGAAATAGAGAAGAGGGCATACCTGTAACGTCAAAGCACCGGTGTGTTTTGTGACCAAGAAATTGGTCAGATTCAAAAAATAGGCCAACGATGAGTTGAACAATAGGTACCAGACGATCTTGACATCGTCTCTGGCAAGAGCCAGTGTAATGCCAACAACATTATCTTCCATGATAAGAGTTGCTGGCAGTAAAAACACTACAGCTATTGGAGCCATGTACAGAAGTAGATTCATTGAATTCAGCTTTTCCCTGCATTATTAAAGGTTCTCATTATATAACTTCAAGCATGAAAGAAAACAGAAATAGCTCTATCATTTCAAGAGATATGAAATCTTACCCCTCAGAAGAAAGTAAAATCCCTTGCAGCACTGATTTGAGTGCCCTTGCAGCTGTAGCAGCAATGCACATTATAAACCCGAACAAGTGAAAGCTGGGCTCACCCTGTGGGTAGAGACAACATAAGCATACGTATGCAGCTCAACAATCATAAGTAAACTTCATATATTCCATATCTCCAAAAATAAAAGGAAGAAAATTCCAGAGGACTGAGTAAAAATGGTTAGTCGTAGCCATCAAACCATACTTCAATAAAGCACACAAGAATCTCTAAATGAATAAGTCCCACAATCTGAAAAATAACACACATACTTCAACATGCTCAGTTAAGTACTATGCCGGTAGCGAAAAGTCAACAGAGAAAAGCTTTAACTCCACTTGAAATTTAAGCATTCACTTTCACTCTTAACTAGAACATTAAGCTGCAGATTGTTGAGCATGTTCAGAGATTCGATAGTTGTGAAAAAAAGCTTATCCCAGTCAAGGGCAATGGCAATTTTTAAGCAATGCAATTTATTAAATATAGCTCACAGTACAATCAGCCAAAATGGAAACAGATATACCTATATGTATACCAGAGAAGGCAGTGATAGTCCTATGTGAACCCTACATTTCTAAGATTCAGATTCAGGCCAAAAAGTTCGGGTATTTTTCTATTTTGATTGAGTAGACTATTTTCCTTGTATGGAAGAACCTCCAATGAGCATATCATGGGCCAATTTGGGCACTTACTGGTATTCCTTCCAAAAGTATCAGCTAAAACACACAACTAATTCACTACAAATAAACTCAATATGCAATAGGATATCCATAATCTTACTTACCAACTGCTACAAACAGCTAAAAAATCAACTTAACTAAACATGATTCAACCAACTTCATCCCAAAATAGCACCAATCAAAGCAAGTCAATCTCCATAATCACAAAAGAAGGAAACAACATACCCCACTGGCAATCACAACTCCAGTAACAACGGGAATCAAGGTGACATAAGTGAGCCAAGCCTCTCTCCTTCAAATAAGCAAAAACCGCAGTGAAAAACGGCGTCGTAGCACCAATCGCCTGATTGAAGGACACCGGCAAGAAGCGCAACGAAATATTACCAAACACCACCGACACACAGAAAACCAGACTCAACGGAGCGATCTTGAAGAATTGAACCCGCGACCGAATCGTCTGCATAGGGACCATCTTCATCCAAGCAATGGCCACATAGCTAAGCAAACTACACGCCGTCATATGGCACATAGTCAGAAAGATCGGATACTTGAACCCGTAATTACTGAGCAAGTACTTGTTCAGCAGCAAAACCCCTATGTTTGACGAGTACCACGAGGCTACTAGGCCGATTGTAAAGAACCGCGATGTACTCTTCATATTTAGGGGTTTTTTTTTCTGAATTACGGCGGAGGTGTGAGGAGGTAAAGGGAGGTTAAGTGAGGCGAATTGCAGCCGATGGATGCGGATAGAGAAACAGTATCAATGGCGATTGAAAGGTCGCCCATGGATCTGTGACATGGAGAAGTCAAATTTTGAAAAGGTAAGAAATTTGAGAAGGGAACATGGAAGGAAGACGAGAGAAATTGAAATGATTGAAAAGCAAGGCGGGTTTATCTGGAAAACGAAGAATCGACAAATGCGAAAGACTAATTTGAGCAGAAGATGAAGAAAGGAGGGAAGGAGGTGGTTAACGCGTTTGAGGGTTTTTTTTTTTTTTTGTTAATCTGAATTTTTAATTTGGTTTTTCTTTAGATTGGGGAGATATTTATATTTGATTTAAAATGTGATTTGTGTTAATTTTATATTAGGTACAAATTCACAATACAAGTAAAGGTATACTTTGACTTGCTTTTTTGTTTATTTTAATCATATTGCCCCGCTTGTTTATTTTCCATTTCTGCTCTTTGATATTCATTTGTACGACAACATGATTTTTTTTTTAATTTCATCGATATTTTCTTCTTGCATAGAGTATTGGATATGTTACTAAAATTAGTATGTGAATAAAGGTGATACACACGATCAAAAGATAATGTACTGTATATGACTTCTTTGTTTAAATTGATATCACGGTTCAATCAATTTCATATATTAGAGTTAAATTTTGTTTTAAAATGACACTTAGCAAAAAAAACTTAAATAACTTAAATTGGCCAATGTTTATAGATGTGATAAATCTTCATCAAAGTTTTTAAAAACATTAGATATTGAATTGCAATACTTCTACATTTTTTTAAAGATGCTACATCACTACGTTGGCGAAAAAATAGTTACAAGTAATATGTTTCTATAATACTTTATAAAAAAAAGTATGTTTCTATAATACTTCTTTAAGTTGTTGAAGCCGAGTTTTACATGAAGAAAATCCAAGAGATTGATAGGAGGATGCATGGCTTAAAAGAAAAGAAAGAAACTCATTCAAAGGATACTCGTAGTACTCACAAAGTGTTTTCTCTTGGTATTTCAAACCGTTCATTTCCAAAATATAACTTCGTCATTTAACGTGTCTTGTGTTCTAATAGTAATTCTAGTTGATATATCAAAATTTTAGTCAGACAACAAATCAGACATTGCATAAAGGTCATCATATGAAATACTTCAAAAAGTTAAAGTAGATAAAAAAGACGTCAAAGAAACATATCATAAGAATCATGCCTACATCGATTAGGTCGTACAACAAAACAAAAATTAAATAGACCGACTTAATGAAATGACATTGATACAAATTAAGATTCGGTTCCTTTAAGGCATGAGGTCTATTGAACCCATCAAATTTTGAAAATACATGTAATAGTAGTGATATTTGATACATGGAACTCATGGAAAAATTGTGATGGATCCAATATTATTCTAATTAGGTGTGTACCTTCTATAATATGTTTCAAGTGGTGTGCTAAATACATTGTTTTATTGAATGGTGGTAGCGATTATCGAATTATATACTATTTTCAACACATGAAATCTCGTTAGAAAAAATATAAATGTATTTCATTTTTTGTTTTATAGTATCGAAGTGAAATATTTATTTATATGTATTTAGTATTAGAGTATATCTCTTATATAGAGATTTCTAGTGTAGATAGTTTTGATACCGTGTGGCTAATTTACACGTGTCAGAGGGGGGTGAATGACTTTTACAGTTTAAAATTAATTAAAAGCTCAAATCAAAACACCCCGTTTTAAGTCAGCAGAACAGTGGTTCCGCTGAAGCAACACTTGTGCTGATAACCGGTCAGTCAGCGAGGTTGTTCACGCTGAGAGTTTAGTCTGAGAGCGTGCTGACAGTTTTAGTAAAACAGACAATAGAGTAAAAAGTAAAGTTTAAGAAAATCTTCACTTAGCGATTTTATCCTAGTTCAGCAGCCTGTGCCTACATCCAGTCCCCGGATACCCTTTCCGAGATTAAATCCACTAAGTGACTCCTTATTGGCGGAGAAGCTTTCTTACAGAGTTATACCAGTTACAGAGTACCCTCCTCAGCAACCTAAACTCTCGAGTTGTACCAGCTACAGAGTTCCTCCTCTACAACCTAAAATCAAACTCACCGAATGGATTCTACAGAGTCGTACCAGTTACAGAGTTCCCTCCTCAGCAACCTAAACTCTAACCCACTGAACGGATACCCTCTCCACTCAGTCTACTCAGCTTGAAAACAGATTTAGCCTCACACCTAGCTATTACAACTATTCTCAAGATAGAGCAGAAATTCAGTTCTCTCAACAGACCCACGATTGAGCTTTTTTGAAAATTACTTTGAGCAGAGATTTCAACAGAGTTTTGGTTTAAGCAATTTTCTAGATGGCTTTCTCTTTGAATCTTCATCCTTTTATAGAGAGATTCTGAAAGTAGCCGTTGGGTCTTCTAACAGCTGGATTTGCTAATCTAAGATTAAGAATTCACCCATTTATAGACAAGGCTTCCTTTTAATCCAACGATTAGTCTTGATGAAAACTTCCTCTGCAATCTTTCGAATTTTGAAATTGTAGACTTTGAGTTTGTTGACGTGATTTGATTGGTTTTGCGAAATTCTGGCAGGTTTTCCTCGTAGCAGGTACTATGTGCGGCGGTGTCAGATGCACGCTTTTGTCCTTTCCTGGTTTTCGCCATACTCTATCAGATTTGCCTTTTTGTCGGAGTAGAGTAGCTGTCAATAAGACAAACTAACTTTTTGGTTTGACCAAGGCTTCCTCGATTTTCATTTTGATACGTCAACATTAAGTTCCATCAGTGAACTTTCTCCATTTGCTTAATCGCGAGACTTCATTTGCTGATCAACATAAGCCAGAGCAAAACTTCAGCCTTCAGCGAGCTGGTGCGTCAGCGGGTTTC
>CAOJBJ011379740.1:0-10920 GCA_948291685.1 Euphorbia celastroides | reverse complement strand
TCAATTCTCCTCCTCTTGTATTCACATCGCCACGTACAACATTGCATCACAGAACTAGTTTCTTACAAAGGTTTGATACTTCCTTCAACTTCATTTGGTTTACCCTTTGATGGATATGAGATTGTGACTTGATTTTATGCTTACATAAGAATGCTTCATGATCCTTCTTAGGTCACAGCTCTCCCACATATCCAGTTTGGAAACACCAGAGAAGGATGATGTAAGAAAGAACTTAGATGGTTCAAGGGAACCTGAAACTTACTGCAGGAAATTGATTCATGATATCCAGGAAGACAATGATGTTAAAAACAACACACAAGACCAATTTGACAGTTTGTCAGGGTGCCCTGATGAATACCTGAACAATTCTGAAGAATGCATAAACTCGGTTAATTTGTTAGACCAAAATGTCAAACAATCTAATGATGTTCTTGAATCATCAATAAGCGGTTTATCTATTGCAACCTCTCATGACAAAAGTCACACAAGCACTGAATTTGAGACCTCAGTCTTGTTTGAGCCAGTTAAAGGGACACCTCTTGAGCAGTCTTTTAATGAAAATAAACCAGTGTACCATGAAGAAGATCACTTGTCAACAGATGATGGTCCTGTGATTAATCAGTGTGATGTTTTCAGGAATCAGGTAATAAAACAACTTATGATTTTGTTTGCGAAATTATCTATAGGTAATATCCATGTTAACAATGCCAATGTTTAAGCTGTACAAGGTCTTATATTAACATTGTACATTGCTGCCAAAACTCTCGCTGATTATTCAGGAAAATGAAGAAGATGTAGAGAACATGAAGACCACCTTACAGGGCTCAATTCAAAATATAGAAAAATGTGATTTGGAGGTAAATTCTAGATTACTAAATTTGACCTCCTGAGCTAGATAGTATATACGTGAGAATCTATATTGTTTTCTTTAATAAATAATTGCTTTACATTTAATACATTCTTAAATTGATAGAACGTGGATGGCTGAGTTGGAAAGGGCTTATAGAGACAAAAATTCGTATTTGTAATGAATTTTCACTCTCAAGTTATGTCATTACTTTCGATATTTTTTTTGCCACATTAAGTGACATGTAGTTCATCTGCGATTCCATGTTCTATTATGGATTCAGATGCGACATTTTCTGCATACTTGTGCATCTAAAAAATATTACACAAAAAAATTGACTGTTCTCCATTTCTTTGGTTTATAGTTCTTGTTTTTGACTTTTTCTGTTAAATTACTGCGATGGTTAATGTAGGTCAGTCAACTCCAACGTGGCTTGAGCAGGCGCTGTCTTCAGTTTGAAGAAGCTGGAAGGAAAAATGTCGCAAGAAGCGTCCCTTCTTCGAACAAAAGAGACACTACCATTGATTTAGGATCACTAGCGCTCACAAAAAACACAGAGAGCTTAGGCTCACCTCATGTGGACTCAACTGCCTCTTCCAACAAGACGAAAATGCTTAATCTTACTCAACTAGCTATTTCTGCATTTGTTCCTCCCTCTGCTTCCAAATCCCACACTGTTGTTCCCAAGCCCTCAGGTATTGGACTGCATCTGAATAGTATTGCTCTGCCTAAGGGTTCCAATAGTTCGGTGGTAATGACACCTGCCATGAATTCCAATCATGTGGAGAACAAAGATTATAGTGAAAGACTATCAAAATTAGTCCAGAAAGTTGTACTTGCTCCTCGAGATGATAAGTCTGAGCCTTTATCATCACTTACAATTAGTAGCTCAAATTCTGAGTTATGCCAACCTGTGAAGCCTTTGAATACTATGCTGCCGCCCAAAGATTATGTAACTCCATCAAATAAGAGGAATTTTGACTTGGAACATGCTGACAATTTTGAGGAGGTTCGCCAATTGAGCCCAACCAACAAGAAAAGGCAAGCTTTTATGCTATCTTTATTGCTTTCTGTTTTTCTATAGGCATTATGGTGTTTGAATTATATAATATTTTTAGGAAGACATCGCTGAGCGCTGATGGTGATGGTTGTAAGCGTTGCAACTGTAAGAAGACCAAATGCCTGAAACTGTAAGTGCTTTTGTATTCTCCCATGTTAAACTCATATTAACTTTTGCTACTTTCATTATTCTTTAACCGCTATAATTTGCCAGATATTGTGATTGTTTTGCTGCTGGAATATATTGTGGTGATGGTTGTGCTTGCCAAGGTTGCTTTAATAAACCAGAGCATGAAGACACAGTTATGGAGGCACGCCAACTAATTGAATCCCGAAACCCCCTTGCTTTTGCTCCAAAGGTTGTGCAACCTGTTGCTGAGCGCACACTCATCAAGGTTCTTTAACTTCCATTGTTCTTTCCTCATTTTTTGTTTGTTTGGAGATATCATGATGATACTTAGATTCCACAGGAAGATGGAAGCAGGATAGTACCATCCTTGGCAAGGCATAAGAGAGGTTGCAACTGCAAAAAGTCAATGTGTCTTAAAAAATATTGTGAATGCTATCAGGTGGAGTAGTGTGCTTGTTTCAAATTTGCCTTAGTTTATAATTTTATATGCTTTACAGATATTCAAGCTTTGCTCATTTCTGCTTTCTGTTGATAAGGCAAACGTTGGATGCTCTACTGAATGCCGTTGTGAAGGATGCAGAAACTCTTATGGCAAGAAAGAAGGTTAGTCTCCCGATTTCCTATAGCAATATTGATGGTAGAAGATTCAAAAAAAAAATAATTTGGAGAATCGGGGTTTTGAGGAAAGAGAGGAATGAGAGTACTATATCTATGCTCTAGTCTTTATGGACTCTTTGAAGGCTAAATGCATAGTTTCCCCTTGAAGTTGGTACCAAAAGTCTACTGCCCCCTGAACTTTCAAAAGTTTTCCTCAGCCCCCTAAAGTTGGCTTTTTTAAGCTCTCAACCCCTCAATGCCAAGTGTTAGCTTTTGATTGGTCTGACATTTCAAAGATGTCATTCCTCTGTCTACCGAAAGCTGACACGTAGCATTCAGGGGTTGAAAGATAAAAAGCCAACTTTAGGGGGCTTAGAGAAACTTTTGAAAGTTCAGGGGGCAGTTGACTTTTGGTGCCAACTTCAAGGGGTAAACTACGTATTTGGCCCGCTTTTTACAAAGTACAATAAAAAGTTAATATCGTAAGATGAACTTTTTGTTACTTTGATAATGGGTTGGAGGATGCCCGTCCTACAAAAGAATTTGCCTGCACCTAGAATAAAGTCTAGATTTTATCACTACTATTGAAGTGAAGAATGAGTAATGAAGCTGTTTATTTGGCCGTGTTTTTCTTTTCAGAATATTGTGCTAGTGAAGAAATTTTGCACAACAGAGTTTTCAAAGAAAGATATGGAGGCAAAGATGATAATAACACGGGAATTTTATCAAACCAAGGTTTATTGCAAGCTGAGATACAGGATCCACACAGCCTTACACCCTCCACTCCACCATTTCATCATTCAGAGTAAGTTTCATTGGGCAAAGGATACATTCTAATTTCTACGGATAGTTAACGTTTCTCTATATTACTCTATTTTTTCTTATTTTAAAGTTTCTTATTGCGGGTTTTCTTTTTATTCTTTTGTTTCTATATAGCCATGGAAAAGATGGTGCAATATCAAACTTTTCCAACTTGTCATCTTATACAAGACACATAAGATCTCCAAGAAATTCACTAAGCAATGATGTGATTCAAGAAGGAAAAAAAGAAACACCCGATATGGATTCTATAGGGCAAGAAATGGATTATAGTGTAGCTGAAATGATGGATCAATTCTCCCCGGGACGCAATTCACTTGCTGGAATTTACGATATTACCCCCTCTCATAACTCTTCTACAGCAACATTAGCTCCGTCTGCTTCATCAAAGACAAAAGGAGGTATCAGCAGTTCAAGATTTCAATTGTCTGGTCATTCGCTGAGGTGGCGCAGTTCACCGATCACATCGATGCCCGAGTTAGGAGAGAGAAAAGGTAAAGGAAATGATTCTGATGGTGGAAATCATGACAATCTGGGAGATGAAACCCCGGAAATATTGAAGGAAAGTTCGACATCTGTGAAGGCTACATCCCCGAATAGAAAACGGGTTTCGCCACCTCAGCATCATGTTCATGGCCTGAGGGCAAGCTCTTCAGTTGGGTTGAGAAGCGGGCGCAAGTTCATTTTGACTGCAATCTCATCTTCCTCGTCTCTCACCCCTAGCAATCAATCCAATGGCCAAACCAATGATAAAAGCAGCAACAATTAGACGGTTAAGGTGAGTTTATTTATACGATAATCAGTTGCATTTTCTGGCTTTACTATGTTTTATTCGGATCTCCAGAGAATTCAATGTGTTATTTGTGTAGTCATTGGAGTTATTCTTGTTTTTACAGGTAAAGAGCATAATTGGTCACGTTTTCAAAGTATAATGGCATAAAAGAGATGTGGCTTTTGCACGATCGGTTACTGTCTTCTCTTTCTAATCTCTTCCTTTCATCCAGTACTCTTTATTTCTTGAACCTTGCTTTACAGTTAATCAAATTCCTAGTAGTTAAAGTTAACTACCAAAGTTTTACTGTTGTTTTTCGAGAGTTTCCAGCTCGTGTTGCTAGTTGACAACGATTTGACATTGCCTATTTAGCTTTAAATAGATCAGCTTGCTTGTTTTTATAACTATAGTTCATTTATGTAACAAATTTCCGGAATATCACTTCATAGTTTATTGAAAGATGTTTTTTTGCTTAAATATGGCTTGTGTTCTCGAGATTTGGCAGTTTCTAATTACGATAAAATAGTAAAACTAAGTTAAATGTTTGATATTTGGGGACTCGGTTTTCGTAAAGAGTGTCTTTGTTTTGCTATTGTTCTTAAGCTTGTTCATGTTGTAATTCTATTCACTGCTCCAATAGTTCGTCTATAAGAGTTCTATTACTCTCTACTAGACAATGAATGCTAAATATCGAATTGAACTGAACCGAATTAATGTAGAGTTCAAAATAAAGTGTACATATTGGTTCGTACCATTGAGATGTGTCAATATATTTTTACTGAACCAAACCAAACAGAAAACCGATGTCTAATTTAAAAATTTACGAAAACAAGCCGGACCAAATATAAAAACCAAGCTGAATTGTACGCTTTAGTTCGGTTCAATTTGGTATTCCAGTTTGGTCCGAAATATGCACAACTAATATGACTCCGCTCTCCATAGAGGCTTACCTTGTCCCTCTACTTAAAGCCCGCTTGATATTGCTTTTTTTAAGCTGATGTTTTAAAAAGATTCATTTCTAAATTTTTCTTATAAATTTTATTTATAGGAAAGAAATATCAAGCAGATACTGATTAATATATATCCAAAGGATCAAAATGTATTGTTTAGGGCCAAATTTTATTATTCTAGACCAACTTTTTGTGCCATCACTTGGATTGTAATTTTACCCTTGTTGATTTATATAGTTTGTATTGTGTTTTGAAATACATTTCACCAAATCAAGACAAATAACTTGAATGGTATAAAAAACAAATAACATGAATGGTATAAGACAAATGACGAAATTATTAACTTAAAAATTGACTATAAAACATGAAAACCCATTATCCAGATTTTATTGCTCACCAAATTCAGTACTTCCAAACTATTATCAACCATTCTCATGCTCACAAAGCAAAATATAACTGAGCTAAAATAAAAATTCACTAAATTTCTCGGATTTCAGAAGACACACCGAACCTTCACACTCCAAACCCGGAAACAACCCGAACTGGTCCTAAAAACTACAAAATAGTGGAAAAACAAAAATTCCAGGCAACATTTTGACTTCAATAAAACTAACAGCAGCATCCATACTATATACCATTTGGTTTCATTGTATAACCTCGAAACTACAAAATAGTGGAAAAACAAAAATTCCAGGCAACATTTTGACTTCAATAAAACTAACAGCAGCATCCATACTATATACCATTCGGTTTCATTGTATCACCTCGAAAACTCGGCCTTTTGTAGTCATTTCGGTCCCTCCAGCCCGAGCCTTACTTTGAGCCAACTGCATACTTCTTCCATTTCTTCAGGCACTGTGTAGTGACCCAACCTGCCATAGATTTAACTATTAGCACTTCTTAAATTTGCAAAAAAAACCGAGTTTTTTCTTCGATAGATCGGATCATTTTGTTTGGTTAATGGTAAATGTAACCCGGTTTCCAAAATGGTTTCTTCTATACATTAGAATTCAAAGCAAAAAATATGAAGAAAGCCGCATCAAATTCAAGTGAAAGATTTACCCGTTAAATGTTCTGAAAGCCAGATTCTGAAATCCCGCTGAACTCAAAGTTTGTGCTGATTTCTCTCCAAGCTTATAAGCAACCACATCATCAGCTACATTGAAAAATGTGCAAAATTCGCCTCAGTTCATTTAAAATGACAAATAAATTAACAAACATTTTTGCTTGAAATTCGAGCTGTTTAGTTTACTAAATGCAATCACATTTAAAGCAATGGAATTTACAAATAGCCTGTGCTTGGACTTATCGAACATTTGTGAAATTGAAAACGAATACTAGAAACCGGGTATTTTTATTACCTACACCATGGCAGAGCAAAATGGGCAAAGAAGCCGCGTTCCTTAAAGCTTCGGGTGACTTTTCCATTTGGTTCCTCAAAGAACTGAAATAAAATAACACTTATTTCTGAACAAACTTTCTTAGTAAAAAACGAACCGAAAATGTTGAAAATGTGAAGGCCATACCTTGAACACGGAAGCCAGCCACTTAATCCAACAACTGCACTTAGATTAACAGTAAACGGGTTTCCATTTCTGTATTGCCCGAAAGCACGACACGTGGCAGAGTAGAGGGCAGTTGCAGCACCCATGCTGAAGCCTCCAACTCCGAGTTTTACTGCAAAATATCGGTTTACAACAGTTTAATTTAACGAACATTAATGATCATTGTAAAAATAAGTTCCCTTAATCCTAAGTCTAGTTACTACCGTAAAAAGATCGAAACTTTATAGTACTCAAGTTAATTCCTTAACTAGTATAAAGTTGGAAACTTTATAATACTTCAGAATCGAATTGTATGGTACAAATGAATCAAAGGAAGATACATGAAGTCGAAAATGAAAAAAAAAAACAAAGAACTTTACAACAGAATAAGCAAAACCCTTTTATTGCTTTGGAAAAATAGGCACTAACAAGCATAAATTCTAAAATAAAAGGATTAAATAGCATACTATCAGCAGGCTCTGTGGATAAAAGATTTGCCACGTGTGCAGCCAAAGCATCCAAACCCTCCAAATCATCAGGAGCATTTTCTGAAATATCCACAGCATCGAACCCTGAAACAAAAAAAATTCAGCCCAAAATCCGTTACAATTAAAGCATATGCATAGTCTTTTGTAACAATTTATAGATGATCAAGGATTTCAATGTGTAAAATCGAAACACGAGAGGCTTGGTTTGTAAATACAGCAAAGATCAAGGGCTAAAAATGATAATGGAAAAGATTGAAACTTTTTTATAAGTTCTTACAAGCGGTGCTCGGAAATCCACCAAATAGAGTAACCGGTCTTGTTGGAGCAGTTGGGCATATCCATTTAATCTGCAGCATTAAGAAAAGAGTAAGAGGCCATTTATATGGAGAGTTACAACAATTCAAAGTGAATTCGGGTTTTCGAAGGGGAAATTTTAGCATTTCGGAGTTTTCGTGCTATGTAGTAGCACAAAGACGAACAGAAAACTAAGAGTTAAAATTTGAAAATAACAATAGTTCTTACATTTGGAAGAGGGAGAGATTCCAGCAATTGGGACCAACTACAAAACAAAGCCATAAGTCAAATACTTAACAAAACCAAATAAAGAAATCGAAAGCATTATTAAGCTTAAAAAAAGACCTTGCAAGGTTCGGGACCACCTAACGGTAATGGAAATCGACACTTAAAAGGCCCGAAATAAAGTAAGTTCAGGTTTCCGAAATGGAAATAAAAACAGATAATATTAGTGTCAAGGGACCACATTCAAGGGATCGAAATATATAACTAAAAGAATGGGACAAAGTGTAATCTTGATTTTCTAATGATAATCCAAGAAATAAACAATTGAGTAATGCAATTTGTGCTGTATCTTCTGAAATGTTATTACTTTATCTGTAAGTTGAAAGGTGCATTAGGCTAGTGAAGCAGTGGTCCCGTATTTGGCTTAGAGCATGTTTTTTGTACTATACGAAACATTCGAGAAAATTTCTAACAAAAAGTTAATAAAACAACAGAGTTTTATAGCAGAACAAGACACCAATTTGAAATTGCACAGCTTTTCCTTGGTTCTTAGAGCCAAACAAGCCATTTACCTTCACAAATTGAAACTTGAAAAAGAACTAATGAACACATTAGAAAGACATTAATAGAATGCTATTTTGAATTTTGGCCACCAAACCACCACCAAATAACCAGTTGCCATGCGTCAAAAACCCATTTAACCACTCAAAAATAGTTTCATAATCTCTAATCACATTGCAAGCTAATGCCCTTACGCTTGTGATACCACAATGAAGAATCATTCAACCAAGAAGCTTAAGTTAGAGCTCATATCGAAGGTTCTAATACCATTTTAGTATCTCATAATCTCGTTGTCAAGCTTCAAAGAGAGTCGATAAAAGGATTTATATCAACTATATGTATGAAAAACTAGGAAATGTAAAACATTACTAAGGCTTTGTTCTTTGGACTGAATGGCCAACGTCAGAACTGAACTGAACTGAATGGAACTAAACTGAACTAAAACTTAATGAATATATATTGAACTGAACTGAAACTTATTGAATAAGTATTGAGCTGAACTGAATGAAAAATAAGTTGAAAAGAACAGAGCCTAAGTACCTTAAACCTTTGTCACCGAGTCCATGAAGCCAAACAATGGTGGCTTGGTGTCTCCCTTTAGGCCTAACCACATATGTTCTTCCAAATTCGAACGTTTTCGCAGCAACTCTACTGCCTGAGAATCAAAATTCAAGAGCTAAATATTAAAATCAATCTCATATACATATAAAATGCAAATGAAAAACTCGAACCTGAACCGGTGCTAAAGGTATTGGTGGTCATTATATTGCAATGAACAAATCAAAGCAATGGGTTACTTGATGATTTATGAAATGTTTGAATAGTGAAGTGAGTTCCTGAAAATGAAGAATAAAACAAAATCAAGGTTCTGTATTTATAACCAAATAAGAGACTGATAATAGAATGTAAAAGTAACTAAGGCTCTGTTTTTTTTTGGATTTAATGGCCAACGGCAGAACAGAACAAAATTGAAATTTAATAAGTACTTAATTGAATTAAAGCTTGTTGAATAACTATTGAATATAAACTGAAACTTATTGAATAAGTACTGAACTGAACTGAATGGAAAATAAGTTGAAAAGAACAAAGCCTAAATCAATTCACATCAACAACTTGCTTGCACTATCATACACTTTACAGCACCAGAAAATTAAGGCACCCAAAATAAAAGCAAAGATAGGTAGAAAGTAACAAAACAATGGAAATAATAAAATAAGCAGACCTTATGAACAAAGCATAGTATTGCAGAAACAAACAGAAAGAAACAGAATTTATTCCTTGAGCACAAGTAAAAGCAATTGTTCAACAAAGACAACCCAAGAATATAGCCATAAAAGAAGGTAAATAAAATAGTAAAAGAAAAAAGAATACAGAAAACAAAGAAACCACCAAATGGGTGCTAAAAAGATTTGATTTTTTTAAGTTAAAGTATGAAAAGATCAGATTTTGAGCTGTTTTCCTGGCACAAACCTTAGTGAGGAACAAAACCCAAAAAGCATTTGAGCTTTTTTCTTTCACTTTCTGATTTTCAACTTTCGTTTTCGTTTTTTTGTTCACATTTCACTGAGAAACCTCGAGTTGACTGAAACCCCAGAACTTGAAACTCAGGTAATTTGTTTTAGATGTTATTTACCAAAATGCCCTCCATGGTAACCTATTTCTACATAAAGCTTCTTTGTTAGAAAGAACTGTTTATAAGATGGCATTGAAATTCACCGTAGATTTTGAGTTTGGTATGAATAAAATAAAGTACAAAGACATTATTCTGAATTTGACCCTTAGGGTCTGCTTGGATGATAGTTTTTGGAAAAGATTGGAACTAAAATCTCATGTTTCCTCATTTTTGTTCCCTCCTGTTTGGCCGGATTTGGATGGATCGTGATCTTAATTTACAAATTCATCCTACAGCCTTCTCATTTTATTTATTATGATTATTATACTGAATTGCTTTACTTCACACCACATCGTGTATTTACTTTAATATCTTTTTTATTATAATACACTTAAATTCGACTACTCTAATAATTTTTCATTAAAAAATAGGAAAAAAAGCAAACTAAAAACTCTCTTACCTGTCAAAGGCGCTTTCTCTCTTTTACACTCAAGGATTACGATAATATAAGTTGAGGTGGTTGAAAGTATTTTTTTCAAAATATAACGGAACATTAGATTATTTGTGCCAAATTTAGAAGGCATATATGCATTTGAACTTTTGTCAAACTATGAAAAGATGATATGCATGTTTTTACCTTTACTAAACAAAGAAAAAGATCAAGAAAATCTTATATTATATAAAATCTTTGGGAATAAACTTTACGAGGTTTCAAATCTGGGAAGCCCCACATTAATAAAAAAATTAAGAATAATTTTTTTTGTAACTTTAGAATAATCATATGTAAGATGGGACTAAATAAAGCAGATTTTTTTTATATATTTCAATAAATATTTTAAATCAATGTTTTCTGACGGTTTAAAATGAAAGACTTTAATCAAAGTGGAAAATGAATAATAGAACTATGTCCGTATTTTCTAACAATATTTATACTTTTATTTAAAATATTCCACATGTTACTATATTATACGTACTAATTTTATATATTTCAAAGTTTGCCAACGCAAAAAGGATTCTACATT
>CAOJBJ011379237.1:0-10492 GCA_948291685.1 Euphorbia celastroides | reverse complement strand
TTTTTAACAAAATACACTAAATTTTAAGGCGCAACTGTAATCAAGAGTTTATTACGAGACATATTCATTGTCTTAAAATACATTACCTTTTGAGACAAAAATTGATGGCAGAAGAAAGGAGAGCACATTTGGAATCTGCGAGCAATTTCTCCTATGATTTGATTAAAAAAAAAGTTCAAGAATTAGTCTCTTAATTAAAGTAAAATACATATTTAATATTATCTCTTATAATAGCGTATTTATCTAAACAGGAATATCAGTCCTAGCCTAACTTGATCTCTTACTGATTTGAGCGTCAGAGTGTCTTTTGTTTGTTTTGCAGGTCCTCATCTTGAAGCTCGAGAATAAGCCAAAACAACTTCAATTAACTTGATCCAAAATTTGGAGATCAAGTTATCCGTAGACAATATTTAGCCGATAAATGAGTATATAAGGAGCATTTTCTAATTAAATATTTTCCTATGGTTGTGGTCAACTTTAAAATCATCCACTATTTCTGGATCGAGAGCGACGTTTGATGAAAAAAATCCAACTGATGGCCATTTGCATGGAGTTTAATTTGGATTAGAAATACAAGTTAATTTAGTGCACTGTGTTAATTTAAAGCATAAAATGATGAGAGGCCAAATTTGGAATACTGAAAAGTTAAGGTGGTTGGACATATATTTAGGGTAAATGAATACTGAAAACAAATTCCCATTTTGATTTGTATATTTATTATTCGGTCTCTTCATCCGATAATATCAAGAGAAGTCAAAACTCAAAACACAGCCAACCACTTTTGTCCATTTATGTCGTCCCTCCATCTTCATTAGGTTAGCTTCTTTGGTCGCCTCATTTAATTGACAGTTCTGGTATGACCGATCTTTAGTTTTCGATATTCATTTTAGTTTTCGTTTCAATTGTTTCTTTTTCTTCCAAGTTATTGAATTACTTGTACAATGCCAGCTTAAGTATGATCCTTGACGAACTTTGTATGGAAAATTGAGTCTGGGATTCTTCAGTTTTCCCATTCCCTTTGCTTATATGCTTCAGAAATATACTTGATTTCAAATATCGATGGGGACAGTGATCAATGATCATGAAATCATTTCATTGGTTTCAATTAACTAATAATTTGGGTGGAATTCTCCGTCGATAAGTTTGTTTTTTTAATATGCATTCTTTCGTGTTGCAATTAAAATGTGGATGTTATATAATTAGAATTGAATTTTCACGAACCAGAAGTATTTTGATTAATATTTGAATCTGTGAGAAATTTCAGGAGCTTTAATTCCCTGTTCATCTCAAGAAATTTTCAAATCCTAGAATCGAATTGAATGTGTTCATTCCTACACCCCTGTTAAACAATCAAATATTTTGACAAGTATTTAGTTCACCACAAAGTTAACAGTTTGCTCCACTTTCTGCATTATTCCCACGACAGGAATCGGGAAATCAATCTTTAGCAGAAGCTTGTTACCTTTATGTAAAATGTTGAACTGTTGTATTTGCATTTCTTTTGCTTGATAATCAATTCTAACTATAAGACCTTTGCTACTGGCAGAAAATTCAGTTATAATCTTTTGTTTATTAATTTGTTTCTATGCATTCATGGTAAATAGTTGATGTTGTCTGATAACACGATATTAAAATTCTCTAGTGCTTTAGGCTTCAAATCCAAGTCATTTCTGAATTTTTGTTTCTGGTGATTATCAGAGTCTTCATCCACGAAAAGCTTTCTAGAAATATGGCAATATCATTGGAATCCCTAATTATGCCAAAATTGTCACCACCAAACACATATGGTGCTGTGGTTCTTGGTGGCACATTTGACCGTCTACATGATGGCCATCGGCTTTTCCTCAAGGTATATTACTCTCTTCTTATTTAAAGGGTTCTATATCCATTCAACAATGAAGAGTATTTTTTTCCCTTATATTTTTTTAATGATGGAAGAACCTGGTTTTATGATTTCTATAATAGTAGGCATCTGCGGAGCTGGCCAGGGAACGAATTGTTGTTGGAGTTTGTGATGGTCCTATGTTGACTAACAAGCAGGTCAGTTGATTCGTTTGTTTATTAACGTTTGTCTCGTAGTACTGTAGTAGTATATGTAGCTTGCTTGCCTTGTTAGCTGCTTCCATGTGTATCTTTTATGGCCTTATTTCTCTTAAAGATGTGAGACTATGGATGGTGAAAATTACATAACAAGTTTATTGAGCACTTCATATTGACCAGCTCATTTTAACTCATGATTCTAGAAACTTTCTTTTTATAAACTATTGTTGTAGAACTAATTGATTAAGTAGCAGTATAGCTGAATTTTTTCCATATCTCTAATTGTTGATGTTTTTCCCCAGACATTTCAATGTTCATAGTATGATATGATTTTCTGTGTTGTATTGAGAAATATATTGTACTATTTGGCCTTTGCATATCTTTTATGTAAATGTTAAACTGTAGATAGCAATGCAAATAGTTTTTGGCAATTCGGTTTTGGTTTTGCAGTAGTATACTAGTATTGCGCATAATGTGTAGGTACCATTGGGATGTTATATGCTACGTTTTCTGTGAAACTGTTTCTTATTAATGACTGAAGTGTGCCTTCATTGTTGTGTTATGGAGATACACGAGTGATTTAGAAATTTCTGCTTCTGCAGTTTGCTGAGCTTATACAACCCATTGAGGAAAGGATGTCAAATGTTGAAAATTACATCAAGGTATATGTTCATACGAGGGTGTTTCTGTTTGCTCATTCGCTGTTCCAAACTTCAAGTTAAGTTAGAGCAATTTTTATTTTGATGTTCTTCTAGTTTGTAGAATGGTCCCCAGTTTTGAGACTAACCAAGTTATTTCAAAAGTGATACACTATACTTTTTATAGGGAGGTTGATCATACTTGGTGTCTTGGTTTTCACCTGGATGATTTTCAGTGTCGTGATGAAAAACATAGTGCATAAAAGTCATTACAAAACTATTGGCTCTTGTTTACTCATAACCTACTGGGTAACTAGATTAGTGCTTGTTGTAATAGTATAAGTGGCTTCTTTAGAACTGTTCAAGTTGTTGTACATATTCCCTGGGTTTGATTTGATTAACTGTGGATAATTATCTGTTCTTTTTCAAATTCTTTGTGCAGTCTACTAAACCAGAACCTGTAGTGCAAGTTGAACCAGAACTTTGTGCAGTCTACTAAACCACTTACACTATTGGCTCTTGTTTACTAATAACCTACTGGGTAACTAGATTAGTGGTTGTTGTAATAGTGTAAGTGGTTTCTTTTAGAACTGTTCAAGTTGTTGTACATATTCCCTGGGTTTGATTTGATTAACTGTGGATAATTATCTGTTCTCTTTCAAATTCTTTGTGCAGTCTACTAAACCAGAACTTGTAGTGCAAGTTGAACCTATTGTGGATCCCTATGGACCATCTATTGTTGATGAAAATTTGGAGGCTATAGTTGTCAGGTGGGTAATTCTATGCACCTTATAGCACAACTGAACTTCAAGTTATATTTATCTTCTTAATTATAACTTCATTTGTTTTTTGTTGTCTTGGATAAATTATGATCCCTGCAGTTGATACTTGTTATGTATATACTAGTTATATGCTACAATGTTCGGCACTACTCATGTTTTGCTTTGGAGTTGATTTTATCATATGCTTCGTTTCTTGTTTCAAATCTCAGTTTTGCCTATAGTGAGCTGAATTCCCGTCTTATGTTCTATTTCCTTGTGCAATTTTTCAAATGTGTGAAGAAAAGCTGTCACTGAACTTTACTAATTTCCTTTTGCGTTACTTATGCACTATATTTAGTTCTCTTATATGTGGCAGAATCATTTTTTTGGGGAATGTTATTTTTTTGGCAGCAAAGAGACAGTGAAAGGTGGGTTGTCAGTAAATAGGAAGAGAGCTGAGAAAGGGTTAACGCTGCTAAAGGTATAAATTCCACCTTTTTGTTAGTTACTGATCTTCCATAGGTTCAATTTTATAAACGGGTATCTTGTGCAGGTTGAAGTTGTAGATCTACTTCCTGAAGAATCCGGTGCAGAGAAACTCAGTTCCACCACTTTAAGGAGACTCGAGGCAGAAAGGGCCAAGAAAAATGAACTCAATCTTTAAACATTACCTGAGAGATTTTCCATGCACCTAAAATCCAATTTGGTCTCCACAGTTAATAAGTACAACACACGGACAGGTTCCATAGGAAATCAAGGCAGGGAAACACCATTTCCTCAACATTTTCTTCTTCCGGCATTACAAAAGAAACATTTGTTTGTGATTTGTAATCACTTAGGAAACAGTAATTGTAAACTCTCAATAAAGTCCTTGTGGAACAGTTTTTTTGGTCTTAGAATAACATAGTGAAAAATACAAATCTTTCCTTTCAAGCATTTTCTGGTTTTGTATTCATGGTGGTTTCTCTAACATCACTGAATTGATGAGTTACATGCTAAAAAAGATTTGATAGACCTGCACTGAATAATCAACGCTAATCTGGAGTACTAAGAAAGATGCTAGTTTCTCTGTTTATTCTCAGTATAACTCAAGTTTTTGCAGAATGTTGCAGAGAATTCAAACGAAAAAACATTAAAAAGAAAAACAATGGCCTTTATTCGATTAAGGCGGGGCCACTCTTCAGCTAATGCTGATATGTTGCTTTGCGATCCATGACTCGTTGGGTTCTAGCTTTATTGCCCCAATCTGTTAAAGCCACATAAAAATATCATCATGTTAAGTTGAATAAAAAGTGAAATATATCATACAACTCTTCAATAATCAAAACCTAAAATTGAGCATAGATGTTGTCGAAGTTTCCAACAAGAAATACCTTGGCATTTTCAACACAAACAAAGTCTTTGTAGCAAGCTTCCATCTGTAGATGTGGATTCCATAGTACAGTGTCTGTCCAACTGCCACACAAACAAGAGATGGATAAGCTGAATACAGGCCAAAAATACTAATATCATATAATAATGACTAAATGAGTTTTCAATAACATACTTGGAGTTCTTGATGGTTAATACGTCCCCCAAGCCGTTATCGAGGTGCAACTCGTCTGGAGTGTCAAGGTAAATGCAGTCTACAAACCCCGGGAAATTAACCACATCCCTTTGAATTGTTCGAAAGAGTTAGTAAAAAAGTATAGAGAGAGCACATATCACATTTCTTTAAGGAATTTCAAATGTGGCAGACCTTTCCTCTTTGTCCTCGATCGGGTTGGTAGGATCAGGATCCTTATTAAGTGTCTTGCATCCTTTCAAACCTCTCACTGATGCTCCAGTAACAGAAGCCTGTATCATGTCACATTAATAGAGCAATGGCTAAAAAAAATGTATAGGTTTAATTGCAGAAAGAATTGTACTTACAGCAAAATATGTATGAAGAGCGGTTGTAAATGAAAACGGCTTCTTGTCTGTATTTGTGATCTTCAACTCAGTGGAAATACTTTTTGCATCGAGAATGACCTAACATAGAAGGGTCAATACTAAAAGTTATACCAGTTTAAATGAATCAAAACAGCTGGAATGCACAAAATTTGCAACCTTGCATAATACCAAAACATCAGTTTTGTGGTACACAACCAGGGCGTTTTTTTTTTTAAAAAAAAAAGCAAACGCTGCATCTTTGGGGATAAGGGGTAAAACAATATGGTTCACCAAATTTTGGATCTCGCTCTTTCGACTCTAATCAGGGGCTATTTGACAGGATATTACATTCTCACCAACACCAAAGTTCAGGAATCAAACCACCCAAAAATGAACATTTGTGAGCCAGAAGCCACAAAAATGTATTGCCCGAGGCTAGAAGATTGAGTACCTTAAATAAAGCCTGGAAACCGAAGTCCCACATGGCACGGCTATAAGGGCCATCCTTGAGCAATAGAGTTACAGCAGGAATTCCCTCCACATTCTCTGAATCTATAACAGACCAATCCATGTTTCTCGCAAATCCATGCTGTTGATAGTACACGGGTCAATAGTTCAACAAAATGGTAAAAGGATTACAGAGTAAGACATTTGCAAATAGTTGGAGTTTCTTGAAATGGGGAAAATTTCAATTGATATCAAAATTGACAAATAGCACATCAGAAACAAAAGGATCTTACCTGCTGTATAGCACCGGGTCCAAATTGGGGGAAACAATGGGGAATTCCTCCACTGATCCAACATAGTAAACACGAATCAATCAATAAATCCGAGTTTAAAAAGGCAATTGAATCTTTAAAAACCTAGAAATGAAATAAGGAAATCACAAGTAAGAACCTGATAGGCTTTTTCTTGTTGAAAACAGCATCAGGCCTAACAAAGAGGAGGTCTTTGCCACTAGCAACTTTCCAAGATGTGATGCAACCACCGTACAAATAGATTTCTGCCTCACTGTTGAAACCATAGAATAACTTCAAAAAGTCAAAACTTTCATAACACATACAAAGCAATAACATTGAAAAAGTTTGAGTAACGTACTTGCCTCCCGTGAGGAGAATTAAGCACAACCTTCGGTAAGCTACCTTCGCCTTCTGTGATTTCAACTCCCAAAGTTTCAGTTCCTTTACTTGCACTCGCAAATGCCATACCAGAGTATCTGTGTCGCCTGCATCACCGGTGAAATTTAGCAAAAGAATAAGCTTTTAGATTTGCAGAGTAACCCATTTCAAGCAAATTGTTGAATTTACAAGATCAAGAAATTACCCTATCAATCAATTAGAAATCTAATTCAAAAATTGAGAAAAAAATACTGGAAATAGGGGAAAAATTGGAGGGGGAAGGAAAAAACTAACCGGTTGACTTGGCGGGTATTAAGGGAAGGAAGAGAAGAAAAGGGAATGTGAAGCATCGCCATAGCGAGAGAATGACTGAAGAAAATGCCAAGGGGAGGAGGTGATTTCAAAGGATGGCTCTTCGGGTTATAACAGAACAGAACACCCGTCATCTGATGTTTTATGTCGTTTTACTCCAAACTCTTGACTTTCGTGTTTGATTCCCGCATATATTATTCGCACTTTTATGGCATAAGGGTCTATCATGCTACGTTTGAATAAGAGAGATTTATGGCTTTGGAATTTATCTCCAATTAAAGTCTCGTATTGGTTTCAAAACAATCGAAATTTTCATCATAAAAAACTACTTAATTCATGATTTAAGAAAATATAAACATTGCAAATTACTGTTGTAAATGCCAAATTTAAAAAGTTTATTCTAGACAACCTAAATATTTATAGAAAAATATTGCTGGCACGCGTATGGAATTTATCTTATATATCCTTAAGTCGAGTTTAGACTGAACTTTCATACTAAAACAAAGTCATGATATGTATTAGTTGGATGATAAGTTTGGTCCATGATAGACTTTATTCAAATTTCTTTACCTAAGCTCATTTCGTGCTATGTCTATATGATACTTACACTTAACTCTTTCATCACCTCATATAATATGTACATCAATATGTTCTGATTAATTATCAATCGTCACTAGTCACATTAAAATAGTTGTTGAGTTCTTGTTTGAGACACAATTTTTTCATGAAATGATATAGCTCAAGTTTAAAGTGATCGAGTGATGTTGTTAGGTAAAAGCAAAATATTATTTGGGGATAAAAGCTCTGCAATGGAACTGAGTTTAATTATCTTCTTTCAATATTGTTAGTTCTTTCATTCAATTTACATATAAATCTTTTACAAGGAATCACTTGTTTGGATATATAATTTCCTTTATATTAAGGTTTTTCAAGACTAACTGCTTTACATTTTTAGTACATTTATTTAATAATAGCTAAAAAATCTAAAGAATGGTTATTTTGTATAAATAAAGTAACTTAAAAACCCAATTATCTTCACATTCAAAATGTATTTAATTGATATTATCTCAAAATTAAATTTCATAGCATTTAAAAGGAAATATCCATAAAAGAATCCTAAATTAGAAATATATTAATTAGGAAAAATAAGAAAACAGTAATCATAATCCCCACGGAATCCCGCTACTTCCCAGTTCCCACCGCCAAGAAAATCACCAATTTATTCTTGACAGCCAAGTTTCTCTGCAACTATTTCTTCTTCACACAATCTCCAATTCTCGATCAATTCAAACATGGATATCTGCGACCAAGAAATCTGCTGTCACTTTTCTCCGATCGACAAAGTAGAACCCGGGGACTTGTCAGCCCCTTGCCGAATGTTCTCAATTGAAGTTTCCGCCTCTTTCCTCTCTCCGACTGAAGAATTTTCAGATTTCGAAGAAGACGAGTCCGCGCTTTACGATTCAGACTGCCTCATCGTCGATCAACTGTTCCTGATCGAACAGGAAAAGCTCTTGGCCGAGGAGACATCGGCGGCAACCGTGAGAGGAATTTTAGAGGACATGAACGTTCCAGTTCAGTCAAATTTGGTGGACAGAATTCTGGAATTTCTCCGGCAAATCGGGAATAATCGGCATTACAGGGATCGGAAAGTTGTCCATGTGATGGTTGAAATTGAGGTTCCGCAGGCCATGGACGGCGGCGCGGCGTTGATAGGTTAGAGGAAGTGAGAGTGGAAACGGCGGCGAGATGTGCGATTTGTTGGGAGGAGTTGGCGGAGGCGAGGAGAATGCCGGAATGTGTGCATCTTTATCATACGCATTGCATTTTGAATTGGCTCGAAAAGGGGACTTCTTGTCCCTTGTGCAGGTCGAGGAATTGAGGGTTTAATATTAGTTAGTGATCGTAATCTGGATGGTAATTATCTCTTTGATAGAACAGATATTTCATGTTTGAATCTCAAGATTTATGTTGTTGTTTTTGTGTTGTTAGAATAGTATTTTGATTATGGTTAGAGAATAGGTACGGAGAGGAAAGTGCTTCAGAAGTAGATAGCAATTTTTTTGAATGCATTCGTATAATTTAGAATGCCATAAAGGCTTTTGATTTTATATGTTTATTTTCCAAATTGACAGATGTTGCAAGTCTGGCTGGCTGAATCTAACGCCATTCGTGTAAAGCCACGTAATGAAGTCTTACGTTTGAACAGCAACTACTTTCTAAAAGATGGCAGCATGTCATGTGTAACAACTCTTCCTATGCGATAATGGATTGCCAAAGTCCAAAAAGAGGTGAAATATGGGCTAAAATGGCAAGAGGAGACCCAAAATGGTGGAAGAAAATCAGTCCAGCCCGCCAAAACAGATCCAGGCCCATTGGCAATGTCCAGAAGTGTTGCAACAGGTTCCAGAAGCTTCTGGCAAGTGTCACTAGAGATCTAGAAAATGTTGCTAAAGGTCAGATTCATCTAGAATTGCCTAGTTACGGGACTTTAAGTTCCAAATCCATTCTAGCAAGTTCTAAACCGGCTTATGCAAGATATTTAGACAATAATTAATAGGAATATACTAGCCACAAGTTGGGGAGGTTGAATGCCTATAAATATCAACCTTTCTCATTTTGTAACCATGCATAAGTAACATCAATTCTTGTATCAAAGCTTTCTTAGTGTAATACAAGTTTGTATTAATCAAGTGTTCTTACCCCTCAATATTTATAACTTCATTCTTCCGCTGCCATAATCAAAGATAAAGGCTTACTTAGCACACAAAAGTGTTAAGTGTCGCACGGATAGGCATAGAAGAATTCTATCCCCGTGACACTTGGTATCAGAGCAAAGGTTCCGTCCTAGGTACCAAACTTAATCATGTTTAACCAAATTGAAGCTAGTAATGTGTCCGAGGTACAAGAAGAGCGTGGGTGAGGGGAAGCTCGTGTTCAACCACCAAAGACTCGAGGGAATTCCAAGGAAACTTCAAAGGGTGGAAGAGTCTCCACAGGACATGGTTGAAGCATTTCAAGGAAGGCTTGCAAAGTTAGAGCTAGCTATGGGGGATGTCCTTGACACTCTTGGCACAAGGGAAAGTGATCAAGAAGAAAGGGACGAGAATCAAAGACAATTAGAGGAGTGTCTACAAGGCGCGTTCAATGCTTTCATCGATAAAATGAATAAATCGATGGAAGAATATACACAAAAAGCCAATGCCGAAATTCAATCATTAAGGGATGAATTAGCCGAGGCAAGGGCTGATTTAGTACTGTGTAAGGTTGCCTTATCGACGGGTGCTAGTCCAAGCATTTCAAGAATTAAAGTCCCCGAACCGCCAAAGTTTGGAGGTAAGCGCGATGTTAAAGAAATTGATAATTTTATTAGGCATATCGAGAGATATATGGAGGCAACACACATAAATGAAGATGTTTCCAAGATAAGTATCTCCACTCTTTATCTCGAGGGTGACGCCGCCTTATGGTGAAGGAGGCGTTACACCGAGATGGAGAGAGGGTTGGTACATATTGGCACATGGGAAGCATTTAAGGCGGAGTTAAAGAAACAATTTTATCCCGAAAATGCTGAAGAAATTGCCATGAAGAAGTTGAGGGTTCTAAAGCATACGGGTTGCTTGAAAGAATACATAAGGGAATACTCCTCATTGATGTTGGAAATTCCCGACATGAGCGACAAAACTCGTTTGCTCTACTTCATGGATGGATT
>CAOJBJ011379137.1:0-12315 GCA_948291685.1 Euphorbia celastroides | reverse complement strand
AACAATTACTGTTAAATTTACATGAATGAATTGGGCATTTTATAGTTATGAATTGGGCTTTTATAGTTGTAGTTGTATTTATTTGTGTTGTTTATAAGGAGCAAAATCACGTTGAGTTCAGGTTGCTAGGTCTATTGATTTTTGGGTTGAGATTAAAAGTCTCCTGTGTTTGGTATTATGCATTGGTGCTTTAGCTTCTATATCTCCAATGGCGGGTCCTCTTTTGAGAAATTAGGCTTTCATTTATTCATGTAAAATTTTATATACAATTAATTATTACTTCAATTTTAATATCTATAGAACAATTTCATAGAAAATGCAAACTGAAACTTCAATAAATCTTGATATAATTATGTATTCAAACTTCAATTGTCAAGTTTTTTTGTATTTAATCGCGGAAGAAGACCAAATCAGCAATTAGTATTTGTTGTATAACTAAATATTTAACTTTTCATTTGTATTTTTTGTGATGACACTAGTTTGTACTTTCACATGGATATTACTACTAGTTGAATTTGCTTGTCAAACTTTAGATTTACAATACTTATATTTATTGTTTATATTAAATTATTATAAACTTATCTATCATTGACAAATTTTTGTTTCATGGAACTAAAAAAAGTACATTGTTTAATTTTAATGGAGAAGGGGATTCTCAAGGAAACAATTTTCCCTGAAACCTTAATGGGAATGGAGACTTTTTCTCCCGAAACTTTAATAAGGACGGGGATGGAGAATGCAATCCTTGCCCCAATAAACTCCGTTTACAACCCTTTTTATATTGATAGCTTAAAAAACTTTTTAATTGTTGACTTAAAAAACTTTACTAATTAGTTTGGAATTGTTTTGTAAAGTGCTTTTTTAAAAAACTTTATTTTATGATAAAAACATCAGAGATTTTTTAATTAATTAGTGTAGATAAATACAATGTATTGTTTGAGGGAAAAAGTATCTTATTTTTGAAAAAAAATGCTGGGAGAACTTTTTGGATAAGAGCTGAAATAAAAGCCCTTAACTTATCCTTGACCTAATTGTTGAAACTTCCTATCAAACGACTTTTCAGTTTCAACTAAGAGGAAGTACTACTTCCAGTTTGATTTTAGGCTTTTGAAATACACCATGTCAATTTGAACACAATGAAATTTACGAAGAAAAATCTATTTTCCTTACGTCATGGTTCTGTAAATGTCTTCCATATAATTCTTTTACCTTCTCAATATTGTAAATACGATATATAAATAAAAAGTCTTGTGCAGAATTTGTTACATCAACTTGTTCAAAAAATTTTAGTCTCTCCAATTTGGAAAGTGGCCATCTAGCTAACTCATGTATTATTAAGTGATCACACAGTTACTTTACTAGATTTTGTAGCTACCTCATCTTTTATACTTGACCTTGTACACTCTTGAACTTTGTTAGTTTTCTTTTTTTAATCATATGACATGACATACTTATGTCATTCTTCTTTCTTCATATGATTCAACATCCGCAATTGCGTGGATTTTGCTAATTGTCTAGACTAGTGCTATAGAGGCAATTACTCAGGGCACTTTCTAAAGTTGAGATAGTTACAAAGTTACTTGTGTAGTTAAGGGATGTAGCGAATTGTAGGGAACAAATCCAAGTATTTGTTGATGCATTGGGCAAAAAAATATATATATGTATCTATGGATCTTGAAATCATGTCTATCAAAATTCTATAATAACCAATATTGGTGTTATATGTTTTAAAAATGTCGGTTACATATTAAAGCCAGACTTCGGCTCTAATTCTTCAACTTGTTTTTCATTCAGTTCCGTTTAAATTAATTCTTCAACTTGTTTTCCATTCAATTCTGTTCAAATTCATAAAGTTTTATTCAGTTTCATCAAGTATCCATTAAATTTCAGATATTTCATTCAATTTTATTAAATTTCAAATAAATTTAAAGTTTAATAAATATCAATTAATTTAATATAAATTTTAATTTCATTCAATTCCAGTAAGTCTTGTTGTACTACCATCGAACTTTAGTGAATTAAATATGTTCTACCATCATTCAGTTTCAATTTAATTCTACGAAATTCAATTCAGTCATGTCATCTTTCATTCAATCCAAAAGAATAGGACTTGAACAGGGAGAACAAGGAAAAAGAAGGGGAATTGAAGTCGAATTTGTGCATTTATTTACCCAAAACTTTCCTACATAAATGAAAACAGCTTCACGATCCAAAAAGCGGCTGTATTCATGTTTACTTGATACTAGATATGTAACAACCCTTACACCACCTAAATTCATCAAAAGAAGTATAAAGACTTATGTAAGTACCAAGTATAGAGACCTCATACCAGAAAACAAATAAGCCCTTTCACTGCCTTTTTCATTTCCTTTTCGTATCAAAATTCAAAATCACACACCTAATGACTACGACCAGCCTCATAAAGTATGAGGCGAGCAGCAACATGACAACAAATGTCTGAATAATATGAATTTATGAGATGCAAATTACTAATGTAGGCTAACGACAATATAGTTCAACGACTGAAAAGCTGAAGGGATGGATACAAGTACCTTCTAAATAAACCTCAAGTCCCAGTTCTTCAATTTCCATTGAGAATTTTGTCATACCAATACATAGAAAAAAGAAAGAAAGACAATCACGCAACCGGCACTAGATCAGGTGTTTCAGCTTCAACGGATAGTAGAGCAGTGTGTACTTTACCCATCCAGCCGTCAAGCCGATCCCTTAACGATTTGATCTGAGGGATCCCAAGAACTCTAGGCTGCACCCACGACACATATACTGTCCCCTCGACTTGATCAATTATTCCTTCTATTAGATGAACCTGTACAACAACTGTCTTATCAACACAATTCAAGTTTCCAAGACACAATGGTATACAAGTGCCTTCCTTCATAGTTCAGCCAAAATTGGTTAGAAAACCTATGGCTTTTAGGCCTTTCTTTCATTAATGAAAGTTCCATCCAGAATTCACTTATTACCCGACGACTGATTTTAGTAGAATACATGGTAAAATTAGTGTGACTATTTCTGTCTGCAATCCATTAGTACAAAATCCCTTTTCTCTAGACCACTTCACACCACACGTATAAATTATCATCCAGTGAACATGATGTATTCAGTGAGAATTTAGGATGTGAACTATAAAATTGTGATCAGGTTGATATATAAGGTAGCATGTGCCATGTCATTGGTGCCTATCAATATATACAACAGAGCTAAAGCCTCATTTTCAATCAAAACACCATAATTGAAGAGCCAGTTAACATCATAAATAGCCAGTTATCAATATATATAACAGAGCTAAGCCCCTCTCCATTTTCATTTTACAGGCTGAACTTTTAATATAGTTTTTCATACATACTTCTATTTATTTCAAATTTTAAGAAAATAATAAACACAAAAACCAAATTAAACAGATGTAGAAATTTACTACACTGTAATGATTACGAACATCCTACATTGCTTTTCCGATGCATATACACCCTCAAAATGAGTAACACAATTTAGGTCTGCAAACCAAAAGCAAATCTCATTCATCATTACCATGCCATGGGCATACCAATTCTCTAGCCCTGCTCTTCACCACCAAGATTAAGTTTATAGTTTCAGAATTCCTACTACTTTATCAAACTCTAACCAGTAATAGCTAGCTAATGATCTATGCACAATTTAGTTGAGCATAACTTTGTGATATCGTGTTATAATAGCCTCTGCAACCTATGCAATCAAGTTCTAATGGAAAATGAGAAACAAAACAGTCACATACTAGTAAAAAATGTCCTAGTTCTAGCTAAAAAAGAGAATGTGAGGTCTGATTTGCTTATTCTATTCTTCTCTAAGTCACATGACAAATGGAAAACAGAAAAACATGTCTAACAAATAGCAATAAGTCAAATATTACAAGATGACTTACAGAAAGACTCTTCATGAGTAGATGCTCCACAGCCTCAATAGAAAGTCTTGTGCGGTCAGCAATAACGCTCATTGGAATAGTTCGATCTTCAGAAGGACGGCTACACAAAAAGAGTGTTTTACCTCAAATGTAATCCAGGCAATGCTAAATTTTCTATTTAGCAGATGAAAATAATGTGTAAAGCCGTAAACTATGTCAAGAAAGAAATCTACAATATATATACCTAAAGATGATTTCCATCAAACAGAGGATATTAATCTTTTCCAATAGCTTCTGTTCATTCTCAACCAAAGCAGGCTGAGCCCTCAAAGATGCATTGTGCGCACGGCACAACTCTTGGTAACGAACAAGGTCACCAACATTAAAAGCTTGAAGAATATAGTAAAGCCACTCAACAGGGGTCCCCAGAAGACTCTTTATCTGTTGAAAGATAGGTTCAGTGATCATTCCCAGCAATGCATAAAATATACGTAAAATGGAAATATAAAATTCTGCAGAAAAAATGTGAAGGAACTTGCATGGATGCCATATCTTGTAAAGGGACTCTGGTTCAGATGCATATAGATAACTAATCACACACTAGATATCTGTATTTAGAATTTCAGTAGTGGACTCCACTTCACGTCAACACTAAGGTATGAGATTTATACGCAAAGATTAGTTTGCCATTCCTCCCATAAGCCCATCACTCCAAAATTAAATTCTTAAAAGATGTTGTCACCTTTTTCTTGATATATTTAGCTCAGTTGCTACTTTCTCAGGACTTTTACACAAGTCAATCAATCTTACACCACGAAGTGTAAGCAGAGATAATTTGATCCCAGAGTTAGATTACTTCATAGATAAACTCAAATATGTTTTCCCATTCATCCGCCTTCCAACAAACGCAACACCGTCATTGAAGTAATCTATAGTGCTTCTGATCTAAAGAGCAGAACATATCTCCTAACCATGTCAAGGCACAATGTTCAACAGAAAAAGAGGGTAAATGGGATGCTAAAAGAATGGTCATGGTATTCACTATGCTCAGAATGACTAGAAACTTCGGGGTTGAAATATGGTACAATTTTGGTATAATATTGGTACAGATGAATATGTTTCTCAACAATTCAGAAATTCTTCCAAAACTGAAAAATTCATAATAGGAAACTTCAGAAAAATAAATTCCCCATTTTTCTAAATAAAACTACAAAGAAACAGTTTTCCTTTGTGAAAGTATCCAACTTCCTTAATCATAAAGTAATAAATACATTGGCTCCTTAATCCCGACTGAGCTGCCTTTCCAGTCTACCTTGTCGCCTCAAGTAGAGAAAAGTCAAACTTTGGGAACAAATTTTCACTTAAGCTCAATAATGTATATAAACCAACAGTAGGTAAAGACGACCTAATCATAACCTTGGTAACGATTGCAAATTTAGAAAAGTTCTGTTTAAGACTGAGAAATCTACAGTTAAAAAATTTCAGAATAGACATCTCCAACTAATAAAAAAAATTATTGATTGACAACAAGTATCCTTGCCTAGGAAACTTGACACATTTTGAGATATCAAAACAGCATTTTCCTAACAAAATGACAGTCCTTTAAGAGGTTGAATTATCAAACCATTAGGACAATGAATATAAACTTGAAATCTTACAATAGGATGAGCAAGCAGTTCCCCAAAGTTGTAGATGTTATCTCCCAGAAGCGCAGAAAGAGAGAGATCAAATGCCAAATCCTGAAATCAACAGTTATACATTTAATTTATTCGCACATAATTAACCTTCATTACATATAGAATATGGTCCATCATAATCAACCAGTAGTTCCAATAGATGGTATATTCCACATTTATTGATAAAATGATCATAGATATCATTTGCAGGGACCTTATATTAATTCCCAGCTCTGGTTTTGCAAATACTAAATCTTTAATAGATAAACGTTGGTGCATAACATTTTCTTCCAAGAAACTGGTCATTTTGTTCATAACTAAGTCCATGAGAATATTAGAATCCAAAATAGCATTTAGGCCCTAAAATCTTGGACTTAGAGGACTTGAGCTGAACTGAACTTATCATAACTTATTGGGCTTAGACTGATCTGAACATATTAAAACTTAAAAATCAAATTGGTCACATATTTATTATACCAGATAAGTCCAAGAGAACAAGGCCTTAGATCAACGAAAACGAAAAATGGAGTTTCACAGAAAGAAGTACAGCTGTCAGTTTTGAAATATTGACTCAGGTACAAGTATTACCAGTTTGAATGAATCTGAAAGGGAGTCTACAGAAGTGTATGCCAAATAAAGAAGAGCACTTTTGTAGAACTCGGCAAATTCTTGGCGATATTTATGGTACTGAGATGAAACCCAATAATAACTAGCATGGACAGATGGATCAATATCAGTCATACTGTCCAAGGTAACTTTTCCATCTTCAAGAAGCTTTTTGGCCTCCTTCTGATTCCCTTGCTCAAGCTTCAGTATTGCCATTTGCATCTTAATGTAAAGAATTGGCTCTTCAATACGATGTTCCTTAGTTGCTCGACGCTTCTCAATCACCCCTTCAAGATAGTTTATTGCAGCCTCTTTCTCATTATACTGTCGAGAAACTATTACCACAAGATGTGCAAGCTTGAGAAGATTAATTTTGGTCTCAAAATCCGAGATGAAATTATCATATAACTGAATCAGGGCATCCCCGGCCTGAAATAGAATATTATACAAAACTAAAATGTTACAAGTTTACCATAAGAATCTATCATGTAACAGTAGAGCAGACTGAGAGACACTATTACTTATGTATCCCAGGAAGTACTAGCGCTGGTGAGAAGTAGAATAAGAAAGAAACCAAAATGAAAACATCACAGGCAGTCACTAACTTTTGAAACAACTCTGACAGCTCACAAAATAAGATGAATTATCAAGCCACAGAAGGTGTGAAACAAATAAGATTGTCCCGGTTGCGCGTTATAAATGCAATTACAAGTAGATCATTTCATGACATCTAGCGAGAACTCCATCGTCTTGATTATCGCAAGAATCAAATTCTATAGCATTCAATTCAAAGCTACTCCTGGCTAAAATGTACAGGTTAGGACAATTTACATTTGTTGCAGTGTTAATATGCTTGTACAGTACGACTACAAAAAAAATAGCAATTGCTACTCCATGAGTCTGTGAATTCTACCTTTGCAGAACATATGAAAACCCTAATCATGCATCAGAACCCACATTAACTGTTACATGCAAAACTAACCCCCAATTTCCTTACAGATCTCCAATACCCTAAGCGCGTGATTTGTTAGATGCATAAAATACAACACATGAAAGAAAAACAAGAGCGTCGAACATGAGGTAAAATGGGACCTGGAAGACAGGGAGAGCAACGAACTGCTCGAGCTTCAAAGTAAGCTGATGCCATAGCTTCTTCTGGTAAAGGTCGGCAAGAGAATTGTACCATTCAGAGAGATCGGGATGCTGGTTGCGCAAAGATTCCAGATACTCTAAAGCCGCCATGGAAGAGATATTGCAAGGAATTTGAATTTCGGATTATGTGGAAAATCTCAAAGAACTCCCCTTGCTCTTCTCTCCGCCGTCTTGGCGTCTTGAGCTCTTAGAAAAGAATATCGTTATTTCTTAAATTCGTCAATATATCTTTATTTTTGGAAGAAATTCATCTGAAGCCCTCGTTAGTTGAAAATTATATGTTATATTCGGAAAAATGAGAAAAATATCTTTAAATTTTGGTGTAGGTAATCATTAAATTATATAGTGTAGCCCACTCATTTAAAATAAAACTCACTCATCTAATGGTAAAAACAAACAAACTTGTTTTAAGAAAAACAAAATCACCTTAGAATTACCTTTAAATTTTAGAGTGTTTGCACGGCCGTTCTATAAAAATGCTCACACCGTCACATGTGGTGAAGTGTTGGGAAAAATTATTCTTCCACTAGGGGAGGTGTTTTGGAAAAGCTTTTTTAAAATTTTATTTTGATTTTTTATTTTTGTTTTTTTATTTGTTTTAATGTGACTTATTGTTCGAATTTAAGATTTTCTTAAAAGAATTCTATTGTAATAAGTAATTTCCAATTGTATTCACCAACATTTCATTTATCATGCAATTAATTGAGTGCGTAATATCAATAGTTGTAGGGTACAACATTTATCTTTTATATCTCGGTCACATAAGTTTCTGTCACATGTCAAAAAAAAACTAATGGGAAACATATAAGCGGGCTTGTTTCTTTAAATGGCAGGTTGCTGTTAGAGGGAATGAGTCATGACTCCGCAACTTAATTTTTACCTTAGGTTATAGCAGTCCAAGTGACGCCTTTCCAAATGATTCCCTTATATATGAACTTGTGTACAAAATGATTTCTGCACATAAACTTTTGGACGCGTTTGTAGCTACTACATTTTGTATATGACATAGGAAGAATAGTTTAGGTCATAAATGTTGGCGATTTACATATTTCCGTGTTTTTACTGTTGGAGAGGAGATTTCACACGAGGATATGTAAAGCCATTTATTTCTGTCAGGGAAAATGTAATTTCAATTTAAACATAATATTGCACTCCCATAACCTTATTAGATTATTTCAGATTGTTCTCTATTTGAGCTGTATTTTATATGGCAATTGCTGGATCATTTCCATTCAATTCTTCTCTTTCTTGCGTACGAACAAACCCTATCACGGAACAGATATTCAACATTACATTCAATTTACAGATACTTCGATTTCTGGATTATCACATCATTCAATATTAATCATCTGGCAATTTTATGATACTGAGATATCCGACAAATTTAATCCGGATCATCTTATAATTTCTCTCTCCCGGCACAAATTTTTCATCCTTATTTTCATGACCGAAGATCTTCACAAGATTATAGGCACATAATAGTTATAACAAATTAAAGAATAGCAATACCTAAAAAATGAAGTGTATTTTTTTTTCTTCATAGCTACTGTTATCTGTGCACATTTGAACTCCTCAGGCTCTTCCTTTCTTTCTTATATTACAGCTTACACTTCAAAAACAAAAAGGTAAAGACGCCTGATGATAAGAGTTTTATACATCTTATCGGTATAGAACATTTCTGCGGTGCTTAGTATTGAACGACTTCACATTCGCCGGTTGAGTTGCAAAACTGTTACAAACTACCCTGAAACACATCAACAACAGCATTACATACCAAATAGAAAAGAAAAAAACATTTTTCAAGATCATTTCTGTATGGACAAGGTTCACAGTGAAGCCTACTAATTCAAACCTTTTCCACCATAGTTCCTCAAACTCAAGTCAGAATGTTATTTGCATTGGAGCCGATATAAGAAAAAAAAAAAGGTATGTCTTCCTAAAAACAAGAGACATGCATGGATTCACATGGTGCGGTTCTATAGGCTTCTTTAGTGGAAAATTTATTTGAAGAGAGCAGTCTACATAATTCTATCAATGAAAATGCAAAGCAGACAAGATACGTGACAATAAATTTTGCCCAGGACCTATAAGCTTATCACCGATGCACATTTTGGCCTTGAGCTTCAACTTGTTACTTAACCCTTCTTAATCTTCACCTGAGCCTAACACAATCATTCAGCTAGAACCTAGTTATAATTTTACCCTAGAATGCTTAGACAGCATTCTAAAATATTGAACCAATTCTGAATTATTGTCTTTTCCCTTCTTTGTTATCCCCACTCCCTTTTAATTATACCAACGGCATCTTTGATCTCTCTCAACTTCAAATCAAAAGAATTCATAAGCAATTCTCTCTTTTTTTTCTCCATTCACCACGAAACAAACAACAGAAAGCGAGAAAAGAAACGAACTCTCTCAGCATTAATCTTGAGACCTGAACCTTGGACATTTCACGGATAAGAACATTGACCAGCTATATGGAATCATAATTCTTGAAGGAATTCAATTCTTTTTAATTCTAATCTTTACAAAAATTAATAACTCTTTCGAATATAACTTAAAAGTAATATCTTTTCATTGTCATAAAATTAACTATATTCAAATCAAATTAGAACATACACAAATGCATGCATATATAGCATGTATGATGTGTGAACTCATGCTAATTATTTACTTGAAGTAGAACAGAATTCCCTAATAAGAGCATTCCAAACTTGGTGTTAATGTTGAAGCTTTGTAGATTTTGTATACAAAACGAATCATTCATTCCAAACATACCCTGAAGAGCTTACTTATCTTACTATTCTTAGGAGAGGGATTATACAGAATCTAACCCTTTTCATCTCACCACCATGCCTACCGTGTATGATCAAAACATTCAGGTTCCGTTTTAAAAAAAAAAACCTCATCAATCTCAAGTCCTCACCAAAGAAAACATACTGGAGGCCTCATTTCCTCTCTTCTCTCTTAACGTCTCCAAAATGCATCAATCTGCACATCAAACCCCTCCCAGAAACAATCTCTCAGTCAGATGCCCTTTTCATTCTAGAAAGGAAGCATAGCACACGGGAGTCAACAGCTACTCGTTGCTTTACATTTTTCTTCTACTTGAAGTTTTGGTTGCATCACTAGGGGGAAAGACATCTTAATGTTGGTCATAGTATAGCACTCCACAGAAGCATAGATGATGCAAAAATGATATGATGAGCAGCTATAAACAAAGAGATGAAAAAGGAGAACATAGAATGTTTGCCTACTTTCCATGGCTTTTTGGTGAAAATAGCCTAATCGCCTTCGACTATATTATATCCAAAAGGATTTCTTTGTTACCTACGAGTGAAAGGCTAGGGACTTTTAACTAAGATTTGGAGTTTGAGGTTCATAGCGAGCATTAGTGCAATTTTAACCCCTTTATTTGAAATCAAGATTGTTGAAGGAATTCAATTCATTTTAATTGATTTTAGGTAGAAGAACTGTGAACTTGTACATAAATGAATTGCATTCTTTCAATGGCACTACAAGTGTTTGTGGGCTGAAACTCTAAAAAGAAATTCTGGAGCCAAATCTTGCAGCATCACTTGAAAATTTTGAGGGAAATCTAGCTCCTCCTCTATACCTAAACTCGAAATGTTTTTCAACTTATCTAAAGAAAGAAGAACATACAGAAGTTGGCTAATTCCAAGGTTGAGATAAAGAAACAGCTGAAATTGATGCTTCCAACCCTTGTTTGGAATGGATTGCAGATTTAAGAACATTGTATTGCTCAGAAACTGAATCATACAGAAGCTGTGAGTACGTTTCTTTTGCCTGCAATGGAAGGAGTTAAACCCAGAAATTAGGAGAGAACCAGGCAGACAAGCACACTATTTTTTTACAAATTCAGAATTAGTGAGCCATTACATAAAACTCACTCAGTAGAACAGTGCAACTGTGACAAAGAAGGCACAGAATATCTTATTTTATATAATTTCCTTCAATTATCGATTTAAAATTGTTATCTCAGTGTTCTTTGTTGTTATATCTGAACAGTAGAAGCTAATATTGAGCTTTATTAGTATATAATTGTCCATACCTACTTCTAGCATTTAAATTGAGCAGCCATTACTATCACTATTATAGAAACAATATTGTAAAGAAATTTCATCACATCCAAATGGCAATCTTGTTAATGATAAACACATCAAGGAAATATGGAGTCAAGTTCACAATGATAATCAATTTTTCTCTTGCTGTGATTCTGATACAGTGAACAGAGAGATTAGTTTCATTATTCATAAGACTTTGATAGTCACTCATCCTAGCATAAATATTCTAGGAGTGGAAGAGAAACCTTTTCTCAGTTTTAAGAAATTCTATAGGGTAAAATTTTTTTAGTGCATTTACAACTTTTATCTGCATATCTTATCTGTCTACAGATAATATACTGAGAATATTTATGCTAGGATGACAAAATACTTAAACAAGAAGAAACAGAAACATTTAGTTCATATGCAGATATGCTAGTTTCGCCGACATATTGTTGGTTTAATTTTAAATTTAGCTTAATTTTCTGACCTTGTTTTGTATCACTGCAGTTTTTATTTGAGTTTGATATTAGAGTTGTATTTTTATTTTTAGAATATTTTTGCTAATTTCCTACACTGAACCCCCTAGTGTCTCGGTGCAACTAGTACCCATAACTACAAAAATGTCTTTTATGTACACAAATGAGTCAAAAGTACTAACAGGAAGGTAAATCATATGTTGTTTGAAAATGATTCTTTTCCTGTCCTAAAAATTTGTGCAGATCAAAATACTACAACCACTCCATTTGTTTTTGAGATATGCATGTTCTGTAGTTTCATATCTTACTTCCCTGCAATTGTTTTCTTTCTTATAATTGTCAACTCGAAGTAATGCAGTAGGATCCAAGTCCTTTTATTACTTTACCACTAGATTTACCTTTTCTACTTTGTAAGGACTTTTAAATTCAATTCATAAGAG